>JAMFLL010000977.1:0-22045 GCA_027475725.1 Pythium rhizo-oryzae | reverse complement strand
CCATCAGTCTCCAGGGCGCCTTTGTGGCTCGTATGGGTGCCGTATGTCACCTTCATGGGCACGATGCCCCAGTCCTGGATGTGCGCGAGCACCTGGAGGATCTCGGGCTCGGCGCGAAGCATTATGACCTCGTGGGTCTCGCTCGCGAGCTTGGCGCTGCTCGCGCCGAGGCTGTGGAGGCTCTGCGCGAGCGCGCGGCTCTCCTCCTGCGCGGCCACGTCCTGGAGGCCGCGCGCGAACACGCCGAGAAACGCCTCCTGCTCCTCGCGCACGTGGAGCATCTTGGCCACGAGCTCCTCGAGCGCGCGCCCGTTGCGCTCCATGAACTGCAGCTGCGCCTGCAGCTGCCTGCCGCGCTCGTCCATGCTGAGGGTGGATGGTAAGGCGGCGGTCCCTCCCACGCGACGTCAAGTCAGTCCAAGCGAGCAGGGGGGGAAATCTCTGCGACGTGTGAGGAGACGAAGAACAAGAAAAAAAAAATCGAAAGGGTACACGGGTCAAGGAACATACAGACCCGTTTAGAACCCGTTTAGAACCCGTATCCAATCTCCAAACCCATACCCAAGCTAAAATAGTACCCCTCTCAAATGCTACACTATTTACGATATGACAGTACTCTATCTCCCCTCCATGTTGGGGCTGGTCCAGGCACGGCGAGCGAATAAAGCCCCACGCGCCTGTAGTAGCCGCGCTTCGTTCTCCCACCCCGCTTCTCCCCGCCCGCCGCTTCGACGCGGAGCGCAGCGCGTTGATTTCCGTAGACGAGACAGACACCTTTCCCCCCCCTCCGGCCTTCGCCCCGTGTTGACGCGTCTTTAAGGCGCTTCTCCCCCCATCGAGCAGCCATGCGGATCATGATCAAGGGCGGCGTGTGGAAGAACACGGAGGACGAGATCCTCAAGGCGGCCGTGATGAAGTACGGCATGAACCAGTGGGCGCGCGTGGCGTCGCTGCTCTCGCGCAAGTCGGCCAAGCAGTGCAAGGCGCGCTGGTACGAGTGGCTGGACCCGTCCATCAAGAAGACCGAGTGGTCCCGCGAGGAGGAGGAGAAGCTGCTCCACCTGGCCAAGCTCATGCCGGCGCAGTGGCGCACGATCGCGCCCATCGTCGGCCGCACGGCCGCGCAGTGCATGGAGCACTACGAGCGCCTGCTGGACGCGGCGCAGCAGCAGCAAGCCGGCGCAGACGGAGGCGACGCGAGCGACGACCCGCGCCGGCTGCGCCCCGGCGAGATCGACCCGAACCCGGAGAACAAGCCGGCGCGGCCCGACCCCGTGGACATGGATGAGGACGAGAAGGAGATGCTGTCCGAGGCGCGCGCGCGTCTCGCCAACACCAAGGGCAAGAAGGCCAAGCGCAAGGCCCGCGAGAAACAGCTCGACGAGGCGCGCCGCATGGCCGCGCTCCAGAAGCGCCGCGAGCTCAAGGCCGCCGGGCTCACGAGCCGCGTGCAGCACCTCAAGAAGCGCAAGTTCATCGACTACGCGAACGAGATCCCGTTCCAGAAGGATGTCCCCGCGGGCTTCTTCGACGTCTCGGACGAGCGCGCGCAGTCCCGGCACCGCACGCTGGACCCGAAGCAGGTCGCGCTGCAGCTCGACAAGCTGGAGGGCCGCCGCCGCGACGACCAGGAGGAGAAGATGCGCAAGCAGGACGCCAAGCGACAGAAGAGCCTCATGAAGTCGGACCTGCCCCAGGCCATTGCGGCCGTGAACGAGAAGAACGACCCGATCAACGCGATCAAGCGCAAGCCGCTGCAGCTACCGGCGCCGGTCGTGTCCAACGAGGAGCTCACGGACCTCGCCAAGCTGGGCATGTCGGCGGCCCACGCGGCCGCGCTCGCGCTCGAGAGCTCGGCGTCGCACGCCTCGGGTGGCGCGGACTCGACGCGGGCGCTCATGGGCAACTACAGCGCGACGCCTCTGCCGCGCACGATGACGACGGCGACCCAGTCCCGCGACATGCACGACACGATCATGCAGGAAGCGGCCAACCTCGCGGCCATGTCGCGCACGGCCACACCGCTGCTCGGCGGTGAGAACATTGAGCTCCAGCAGGGTACCGGGTACGCCGGCGCCACGCCGCTGCGCACGCCCGCGCGATCGGACGTGTCTTCGACGCCCCTCTCGGCAGCGCGAGGCTCGGCCTCGTCGTTGCGCACGCCGCTGCGCGACGAGCTGGGTATCAACCCGGAGCAGATGTACGGCATGGAGACCAGCGCGCGCGCGGAGAAGGCTCGCGCGAAGCGCATGAAGTCGGAACTCGTAGTCGGACTCGAGAGTCTGCCAGCCCCGCAGAACGAGTACGAGGTCAGTGTGCCCGTCAAGGAAGACGGCGAAGACGGTGACGGCGGACGCGCAGCCCTGGAGGAGGATGCTGGCGACCGCGAGGCGCGTCTGGAAGCCCACCGCCAGCGCCAGCTCGAGCTCGAGCTGCTGCGGCGCTCGCACGCCGTGCAGCGCGACTTGCCGCGGCCCATGCGCGTCACGGAGGCGCTCGTACACGACCCCGTGGAAGCCATCGCGAAGGAGATGTTTGCGATGATCCAGCACGACATTGTCAAGCATCCGTCGGCCGACGCACTCGACGCGGGCGATGCGTCTCGTAAGAAGAGTAAGAAGAAGAGCAAGAAGAATGGCCACGACGATAGCGCGACTGTCATTGCGCCACGGCTGGACCAGTTCACGGACGCCGAGATGGAGCGTGCCCGCAACATGGTCGAGATCGAAGCCAACCTGCAGCAGAACCCGTGGACGTCTTCCCAAGACACGGCCTCCGCGGTCGCCTCGCTGTGGATGGATGTACAGCGACAGGTCGTCACATCGACCCCGTCGGCCGATGACCGTGTGGAGGTCGCGTTCGCTTCCAGTGACGAGGAGAAGATCCGAGTGCTGCAGGCCGAATTCCAGGAGCTCAAGCAGGCCGAGGCGCAGCTGACCAAGCGCGCACAGAAGCTGGAAGACCGGACTCGTCTGGTTACAGGTGGCTTTGCGCGTCGCTCAGAGGTTGCACTTGGGCGGCTGCGGGAGCTAGTCGCCGAGGTCCGCAACGCTGAGATCGAAAAGGCGTGCTTCGAGCGGTTGGAAGAGTTGGAGACCCGGGCTCTGCAGAGCCGCATGACACGTCTCGCGAACGACGTGAACACCCAGCAGCTCGTGGAAGTCCAGCTGCAAAAGCAGTTCGCGGCACTGACGCAACAAGCGTAGGAGATGTATACGAACTCGACCTTCTGATAGCTATTCCACGCAGCCCAAGCATCTCTATCTTCTAATAAACCACTCACACTACGTACGTGTATTGGTCACCTCATTGGCTCACGAATCTTTGGTATCCGTCATGTCTTGATCGTCGTCGTCGAGGAACAGCACAGCCTTTGCACGCGGTGACGGAGCGTCACCACGACCGACGCGAAGATTCTCGAGTGAATACTTGCGGCGCATGAGACCTACGAGTGTCTTCAGCTACAATCATGTGGACAAAGGTGAGAATACCTGGCTAGATTCGAAACCATTGTCTGTGCAGGGAGAACGTACCTCATGCCATTTGGCGCTCATCGTCGACTTGTGGGAGCTCGTGAGGTCATCAAGCTTACTCAAGAGCACCGACATTTCTCGGTGTGTGAGTTCGTTGAGAAAGGCTTGTAAGGCGAGGTCCATCAGTGCCACCTTCTTACACAGCAAATCGAACGGTGGAGGGGGAAGGCGGGCAGTGCCAGCCTTGTCACTGTTGCTTTCCTTCTTCTTCTTCTCCGTGTACTTGGCAGTCAGGTCTTCGACAATACCAGCAACGATGTCGAGGACAAGTCCGCTCTGGATAGGAAACTTGAGCGGGCGTTCCGATTTTGACACGTCCTCGGGGGCTTTATCAATACGATGCTGCAGAACGTAGACAGCGAGACCCGTGGTCAACTGAGTTCCTCGCTTCGTGCGAGGAAGTCGACGGGCGACAGTGAGCCATCCCGAGGCGGAGTCGAACAAGCCTTCGTTCGCACCAGCAATTCGCATAACAAGCGACTGGCCCCACTCCTTGCGCCACTCAACTGTCGGGAACGCGTCGAGAAGCTCTTCAATGCAAATGGTCGCGAGCTGCACGATCTCCGGATGCATGTTGTGCTCAAATTGCATGCGTAAGAAGAACATGGTGAAGCTCATGGCATCGTAGCCATCCGGCCGAAGCAATTTCGTGCGCAGGCTGAGCACCAAGAACGCGAGAACATACTGCATATTCAGCGTCGGAAACGGCACGGCAGGTTTGTTGTTGCCAGTGTTGCGCTGTTGTTGAGTTGAGCTTTTCTTCGTGGTCGCAATCTTGCTTCGAGCGCTCATCGACCGCTTACTATCCAGGAATCCAAAGCGACGAAACGCACCCACGAAGTCGTAAATCGTCGGTCGCCACCCCATCTGGAGATCCGGAAGCTTATCACCAACTGCCGTCCGCATATCTTGCACCGAGAGGCAGAAGCTCGTGCATGGAAGACCAGACTTGAGTTCCTGGAGAAAGTGAAGGAAGATATCATTGTCAGATTCAAACCACACTAAACACGCGCATATCCAAGAAACCAACCATACCGTGGACGTCTGGTGACTAGTAGAGCCGGCGACGAGCGCAAATAAATTACTGAGACATCCCTTCACGATGTGGCTGTTGCTGTGGGTGGACACTGAAGAAACACGCCATCAGTAATTCGTCCCTGCAATCCACAAGACAACAAAACCCGAACGTACTGGTCAAGAAGAGCCACGAACAGATACGCTCCGGCAGCACCACAGGCTGCACGGGCAAGATCGATCCAGTCAACGGCTGCTTCTTCTTGGCTTGTTCGCTGCCCAGGAGTGCGCGCAGTAAGATGGCCTTGCTCCAAAGGAGAGCGCCCAGCTCGTCTTCCTTGGTGGTCTGCATGGCCTTGTACACAAGCTTCAACTCACTCTTGAGCTCCGCGGGTGTGGCCTTGAACGGCTGGTACGCGATCGGCTCGGTGATGGGCGTGAACACAAACCCGTACTTCTCCTCGTGGGTGCGCGGCGGCTGCAGCTCGTCTGCGAATAGGTGGTTGTCGGCCGAGAGACTCGAGATGTTCTGGCTAATGTCGCTCATCATCTTGGCCATGGGCGAGGCATCGAGCGACATGCGGCTGCCGCGCTTGCCAACGCCCTTGGCCTCCTCGCGGAGCCGCTTGAGCTTGTCGGCGTGCTGCGCCTTGCGCTTCTTCTCCTCCTGGTCGTTGTTCAGCAGCGCATCCAGACTCGAGAACTCGGCCAAAATCGTTCCACGCTTGCGCTTGCTACACGTTCCACACACAACCCCACAACCGTTAACGTCCGCTCACACCATATAGTCAGATACGCTCGTCTCGTACGTCGGCACCTTACGCGCGTCGCGACTCACGCTCGCGAGCAGCGCCGCCTCCTCTTCGTCGTCGTCCTTGTCCGCATCGCTCGCGGCGGCCTTGCGCTTCGCTCCACCGCGCGGAGGACGCTTGGCGTCTGAACGATCCGCATCGCCACCGTCGCCATCGCCGTCTCCGTTGGCCGCTGTTACCTGTTCTTGCGGCGGTTGGCCCCCGTTGGCCGCGTTGGCGTCTTCGTCGTTGTCGTCGGCCGCTGGTTTGCCGCGACCGCTGGCCGTGCGGCGCGCGCGTTTGCGCGTAGCCGGCGCCGCTGCCTCGGGCTCTTCGTCATCCACCTTCGCGGGCGCCGCCGTGCGCGAGCGCGTACGCAGGACACGCTCGCTGGGCGCCGCCGCGGCGCCGTCGCCGTCCCCACTTCCCGCCATGTTGCCGTTGGTCCAACCTGCCCGTGCGAGTGGGGAGGCCGGCGGGTCGGGCGGGTGGTGACACGCCAACCCAGGACCCGGGCCGGGTATGACATTATACCCGACGGGTCAATTACATTTTGTTTTGTCCGATAGAGTACATACCTACTTATTTAGTACATTTAAACATTGTCCGTTTTCTGTGAGGTTGTGTTCAACCCATGGTGCACATGGACGGGGCAGGCGCTTGAAGTCCCTCCAAGGGTCCGCAACGGCTCATCGGACTGGCACACTCGGGAAGATTGCACGAAAAGATCCGGCGGCCTCCACCAGTCGAGCCGACGCCAGCCGCAGGTGCGCGCGAACGAGAAAGCGAAATACTGTGAGAAGGGGACCTCAATGCGCGACGGCGTCCACGAGCCCTCACGGTGTGTACACACGCGCTCCCGTGGCCCGCTCGCCTGTGCACGGATCGTTGTCTCGCCGGATCCGGTCTCCACCGCTCGTTGCGTGGCGCGCGGATCGGCCTTCACACAGCCGCATTGTTGACTTAGCGCGCTGGAAGCATTAGTGTACGCGAGTTATTGGGCCACGCAGCGCCATCTTTCTCGCGACTTCTCGGAGAGATAACGGACCCTGGTGTGGCAAAGGAGCCCGTGGCGGGAGAACTCATTTAGCTCGGCTGCACTGTACTTTTCTCTGTGGGGGGCGTTATCGCTCCCACTTCCCACATTGACCTACGCGCGCGTTAGAGGAGGAGGAGCAGACTGTGCTTCAGTATGGGATTGGGCCTCAGTGGCCATGACGACAAGCCTGCCCTGCAGCGTGAAGCGCTCAACGGTCCCCTGCAAGAGGTGCACAACGGCCACGGCGTTTCATTTTGGGGAATCGTACTGTAAGCGAAACACCCGTGAAAAGACCCTTCCGGCAAAGGAAGGGGCGCGTTTCACCGAGTGCAGATAGCGAAGAGCTCCGGCCGTTGCACCTTGGAGACGGCCTAGCGTGCCACCGTACATCCGGCGTGGTAGGCACGTCCACTATTACATATTTACACGGGAGAAGAGGAAGATTCAAGCACCGTGCAGTGCGTCACTGCCGTGCAGCGCAGCTCCCCGTGTCGTGCCACGACCCCACGCGGCCCGAGCGGGTGTGGCGATGGCTGTCTTTCGATGTTTTTGGCGATCCATCAGCTGCGCAATTTGGCCAAGCGTGCGTCCGCTCCCGTAGCCAATCAGCATGCTTGGTTTTATTAGGGCTGGGTCAAGCGTCCACTTTCTTGGCAGAAAGGGGTAGGGCCGTCCGCCGGGATACTTTCGCCCTGTTTCTTTCCTCCCGTCAGAAAAAAATCGAATCCGTGTTGAGGCAGACGAAGAAGAAGAAGAACAATGGGGACGGAGGGAGTGTGGCCCACACTGTGGGGGGAGCGGAGCGGAGCGGACGGCTCCTTTGTTTTTTTCTGGCCGTCCGCGTCCCACGAAAAAAGAACTACCCCGGTCGATAGAAACTTCGCCGCCGCCGAGGGGAGGAGGAACGGCGCCTGGCCACGGCCGCACCGGCGCCGCGGGGGCGCATTTAGCAACGGCACGCGACCGGCAGAGCTGCTCCGCCGACTCGACGCGTCTGCCGCAGTGGCGACCGCTTCCGTCCCCCCTCGCTCCGCCAGCTCCACGCACGACCGGCGTGACGCCCGCTGACCCGACTCGACCCCATAGACAAGCACCGCCCGCTGGCCACCGGCTCGCTCCCTCTCCGCCGCCTCATTCCCCGAGCTGCCGTCGAGCGCTCCGCCTCGCACTCGTCGGTCGCGCCACAGTGCGTCCTTTCCCAGATCAGCCGACGGAAGATCTAGTATCAGCATGACCACGGGGAGCGTGGCGGGCGGCGGCGCCGACGGCGACGGCGGCAACGACTGGCGCATGACGTACTCGGCGGGCGACCGCACGCGCAGCCTCGTGGAGGCCGAGGTTATCTCGGCGATCGAGTACGACCGCTCGGGCGAGCTGCTGGCCACGGGCAACAAAGGCGGCCGCGTCGCGATCTACAGCCGCAGCGGCGCGCACCTCAAGAGCCTCACGCAGCCGCCCTCGCGGCAGCCGCAGCACTCGGTGTACACCGAGTTCCAGAGCCACAAGCCCGAGTTCGACTACCTCAAGAGTCTCGAGATCGAGGAGAAGATCAACCAGATTAAGTGGTGCCGGCCGTCCAACAACGCGCAGTACCTGCTCTCGACCAACGACAAGACCATCAAGCTCTGGAAGATCCACGAGCGCAACGTGTGCGAGGTCACGCAGTACAACGCGCCCTCGCAGCCGACGCCCAGCGCCGCGCCCGTGCAGGAGCCGTACCGCCAGCTCGCGCTCCAGTCGATCCGGTTACCGCAGTCCACCGTGCGGGACCGCGTGACGACCTGGACGCCCAAGCGCGTGTACGCGCACGCACACACGTACCACATCAACTCGATCGCGCTCAACAGCGACGGCGAGACGTTCATGTCGGCCGACGACCTGCGCGTCAACCTCTGGAGCCTCGCGATCTCGAACCAGAGCTTCAGTACGTATGCGCTCGGCGTGCGTACACTCCATGAGATACGTCAAACTAACGCGCGATTCGCACTTGTACAGACATTGTGGACATCAAGCCGCGCAACATGGAGGAGCTCACCGAGGTCATCACGGCCGCCGACTTCCACCCGTCGCACTGCAACATTATGATGTACAGCACGAGCCGCGGAGCCATCAAGCTCGGCGACATGCGGCAAGCGGCGCTCTGCGATTCCTACTGCAAACTGTACGAGGAGCCGGAAGATCCAGAGGCGCGGAGCTTCTTCTCGGAGATCATTGCCTCGATCTCGGACATCAAGTTCTCGCCGGATGGTCGCTACATCATCGCACGCGACTTTCTCACGCTCAAGATCTGGGACATCAACATGGACTCGCGCCCCGTGCAGACCATCAACGTACGTGGCGTGCGCCGCTCACTGGTAGTGGTGACGGGGATTCTAATGGGCTTTCTCTACTGTGTTTTGACACTTTAGATTCACGAGCACTTACGTCCACGCCTTGGCGACCTCTACGAGAGTGACTGCATCTTTGACAAGTTTGAGTGTGCGGTCAGCGGTGACGGCAACAACTTTATCACGGGCTCGTACAACAGCGAGTTCCACATTTACGACCGGTACGGCCGCAGCGACATTTGCATCTCGCCGAACCCGCGCGGCGCGGCGAGCGCGAGCCGCAGACACTCACTGCCGCAGCACATGCTGGCGCACTCGATGGTCGCGCCGGCCGCGGACGCTCCGCCTCAGGGCGGGGGCGGTGCCGCCGTGGACGGACTCGACTTTAACAAGAAGGTGCTCCAGACCAGCTGGCACCCGACGCAAAACGAGGTGGCCGTCGCGATCCGCAACAACCTGTACGTCTACAGCGCCTGAGATCATCGTCACCACGAACGAGCTGCAAGATTATAGCCGTCGCTGGCCGAGCTTCTCGCGGTGTAATAGGCGCCACCGGCGAGCCGCTCGCTGCTATGTGTTTGCCTGTATATGTACCAAAACGATCCCATCCCAATCCCCCATGCTCCCTCCCCGTCATGTCAGTGTGAGCACGACTCCTCACGCCACCGCCGTTCGATTCCAATGCAACCCAATCCAATCTATGACTGAAGAGAATATAAACGTGTAGTTCCCCCTGTAACCCCGCCAGTTTTACGTGAGGATGGCCTTGAACTCGTCAAACTCGATCTCTCCGCTGCCGTCAACGTCGAGCTTGTTGATCATCTCTTCGATGTTGATCGTGAGCCCAAAGTCCTGCTTGATGATCTTCACGAGCGTCTCCTTGCGCACGAAGCCGCTCTTGTCGGGCTTGCCCCCGCAGGCCACAAACGCGTCGACTGTGCACTCCAGGGTAGTTAGCTCCCCAGCATTTTCCTCACAAAACACATTTCACTCAACGCACTCATGTCGCTGTCATCCTCGAAGAGCGCGGCGCGATCCTTTTGGTTGTCGATCACCTGGAGGAACTCGGCAAAGTCTTCATACTCGCCAGAGTCAGCCCTGCGCTCGCCATGAGGCCACTGTATTGGTGTCTTACCGATGGCGCCGCTCATGTCCTCGTCGACCTCGCTGATCATCTGGAAGAGCTCCTCCTCCGTCGGCTGCTGGCCCATGGCTACAGTCGCATCCACGCACACACGCCACGAGGACACTCACTCATCCGTGCCAGCTCAATATTTGCCGGGGGATCACGCAAGCGCGCAGCAAGTGAAACCGCACCTTCCAGCACTTGGCGCAGCTCCCACACGTCGATCGTGCCACTCCTGCCACCACGGAGATTCAAGTGAGTACTACGTAGTATCAGATGCGCCGTCCCGCCGTCCGTCTCCATCCCCGTGGTAGTGGCATTGCCACGGCGGCGGCACGAGCGTCCAGCGCACGCATGGGCGGAGTCCGTTTTCTTCACCGTCCACTCCCCCGACAGCGGCCAGAGACAGAGCGGCGTCCGCCCTGGCGAGTGGATCCGCTCTTCGTTGACGTGTACAGTACCTGTCCTTGTCGAAGGCGAGGAACGCCTCGCGGCACGCGTCGATCTCGTCCTGCGCCAGCACCATGGTCGTCTCGGACAACACACGCAAGAGGCACAACGAGGAGGTGTCGCTTCATGATCATGGTCCGGGAGCGTACCGTACCGGTATGTTTTTATTTTCGGCGAACCTTTCCGAGCGGCCGGTAATGTACCGACGTACGCTGGAGAGCTCACCAGTGCTGCAGCAAGTGCTTGGGCTGGTCGCCGATGGCGATCGTGTTGTGGAGCAAGTAGCTCTCGTTGTTGCTCTCGACGCGCGAGAGGTCGTACTTGTAGTTGACCATGAGCCCCGCGCTCTGGCGGAAGCCCTGCAACAGAGAGAAAGGTAAGTGGCTGCACCGGATGGAGCCCATGCTACGCCGGCACGAACCTTGGGGGACGGATCGCCCAGCCAGTTGATGCGCTCGAAAATCGCGCCGTTGCGGATGTGGAAGTTTGCGACCTGGCACAGCGCCTTGCTGCGCTTCTTCTCGAGGAAGATGTACCGCGCGCCAAGCTTGAGCAGCACAGGCTTGAGCGCGCTGGCGATCTCGCCGTTGTGGTGCCAGTTGTCGAGCGCGATCGCGTCCAGCACCACGCCAGCTCCAGTGGCAGACGCCGGGTCCAACAGCGGCACGTTGTTCATCTCCAGAGCGCGCTCAAGCGCCACGATCTCGGCATCGTCGCGAGCCACGAGATCCGGGTTCCCGCGCTGGCTCTCGAGCCAGGGAACGAAGTTTGGAATCGGACTCAACGTCGAGAAAATCTCGAGCTGCGGATGCGCAAGCTGGAGCTCCTTGGCGACTTCTTTGATGAGGAAGTTGCCGAGATCCACGCCCTATCCGTACAGCAGTGACGTCAATTAGCACTACAAACCAATGCGAAGTAGAGAGTATGGCGGTAGATCAAGAGGAGTGCGTACCTGGAGACCCTTTTGGGTCGACGAGATCGAGTAGAAGATCGCTGCGCGCGCATCCGACTCGTCATCCATCTTCTCCGTCTCGTCCTTGATGTAGGGCATACTGCCCGCCAACTCCTTGACCAGTGCGACGTGCACGAAGACAAGCGGCTCGTCGGGCACGCTCGGATGAAAGAACGCGAAGCAGCGACGGCCGCGACCGAGTCGACGCTTGAGCTCGATGATCGTGCCGACTGGGTGGACAGCTTCGTATCGAATGATCTTTTCAAGAAGTCGCCCGGGCGAGTTCTCGTAGGTGACACGCTCGAGCTTCAGGAAGCCGACGCTGAACCAGGACGCAAGAAAGTTCTGCAGAGGATGTGGTCAACAGTTGAGTGTTCAATCCCTCTCCGCTGAATGCATGGCGACCAAGTACCTTCAAGCTCACGTCAAGCGAGCGCAGAGCTGACGTCTCAGGTCCAGGTGCGGCATTCTTACGCAGCACCTGCAGGAGATCTGCACGCATCTGGACGAGGAACAGCATTCCTCCTTCACGCTGCGACAGGATCTGCTGAAAGAACGTCTGTCGGACGCGCAGAAATATACCCACAACGTTAGCTCTGCCCACGCCGCACAACTCAAAGCGAAGACCTTGTACCTCGTACAGCGGCGTCAGTGACGTGCGTAGGCCGCGGAAGGTCCGCAGGAACCGCTCGATGCGCTCGTTCTCCCAGTCGATCTCGCTGCCGCTGTGGGTCTCGGCATCCTGTTGGATGTGTGCAAAGTTCTCCGCAAAGTAGTTGAGGCTCTGCTCCACCTGCATTGGAAGACAAGCCAACGCAAGTACAATGGGCACAGGGTTCCCGTTATCAACGCGGACTGCCAAATGCACGCACCAGCGCCGGATCCACGTGCAGGTCGCGTGCGAGAATCAGCAGAAACTGCTTCTTCGCGTCGAGATCAAACGTCCGGTACTTGTTGCACAGCGTACCGATGACCACGCGCGGCACAAAATCTGTGGATCAAAACGTGAATCAGGCACCTCAGCCGGGATACAAAGCTTTCAACGAACGCTGGAAACGCACCGCCCGTGTTCGCCTTCGTGTGCACGACCTCCTGGATGAGCTTCGAGAGCTTCTTGCGGTCGTCCGCGCCCGGGTTCGTCAGATCGATTGACTGCAGGAACGTCGACGGCGTCGTGGTCTTATCCTCCTTCTCCTTGACCGGGGCCGCGTCGCCGTAGCTGCTCGCATGGAAGCGACGAGCGCGCGCGGTCGGCCCCCAATCCCCAGCCTCCTGCAGCAGTCGCGACTGCGCTGCGGCTAGCGACACACGGAGCCGCGACACGGCAGCCGCACGCCGTGGCAGCGCAGCGAGCGCCGGCAGCATGACGAGAGGAAGGAGACGAGAGAGAGGATTAGAAGTCACCCAGCAACCGCCCAAGTTCGACGTGTTCGCGTATCATGGACCAGGAAGAGCGAGGTTCAAGTTGGGGGAGCAAGCACCGTGTCCCTCGTTAGAGTGTCTATTCCATTCGAATCCCTCGTTGGAGCCGACTGTACTGTACGCCCCGTATCATTTCGTCCGCGATCTAGTGCCCAAAAGTCTACACAGGTACCCATGTTCACTCCTTGGCGGACGGCGCGTCGCTCTCGGCGGCAACCGAGTCCGCTTGCAGCTGGAGCCCGCTCGCCTGGATGAGCGAGAGCTCGTACAGCGTGTTCTGGGGACATAGCAAACGTTATGAACGCTCTAAGGATCCTCGAAAATAGTAACAACAGCCAACGCACCTCGAGCTTGCGCAGGTTGTACTTGACGGCGTCGTACTTTTTGCGCAGCGGGCCGTTGCGGAAGTCGAACTGGATGAGCTCGCCCGAGATGGCTTCGACCATCGCGCGACACTGTTCCACGGCGACTTGGTCGCGCGTGGTCGCGCGCACGACGGCGTACCGCGTCAGCTCGCCCGTGAAGTCGGCGACGCCTCCGAGGTATTCGTCGCTGTCGAGGTGTGGCATGGCACGCAGCGGAAGCAGCGTGTGGTTCACTAGGTAGTGCGCAAAGCACTTGGCCTCCGCGTACTCTTCCAATGAGGCCGACAATGCGCCGTGGCGCAGCGATGGGTTGGCCGCAGTCATCGGGATCAGCTCGGCAATGACCTACACGCGCCCACGATATGAACACCACGCAGCATTGTAAGATTCTCACCAAGATGCTGTACCTTGTCGGCAGCGTCGAGTGACGTCGCCGCCATAGCAGAGTCTCCACGATGCAAGGAGTAGATCGCGTGCTTGCTATACAGTGGGCACATGGTGAAAGTCAGTGGTGAACCGTGCGTCGATCAGAGCCCTCCGAGGTCACTGTAGAGCCCCCGCACCTGCTCTTGAGGATCTCGCGGGAGCGCTTGATGATCTGCTCGCGTGTCTCGTCGTACTGCTGCATGTCTTTCGGTCAAACTTGTGATTAGAATGATCCCCCAGTGGCGGCACTCCAACACCCTCAATGCACGCACCTTGGTTGATTTTCGCAAACTCGTCATGATCCAACAGCTCCCCTGTCGCTGCGAGGGGCCCACACCACAAAATGCGTCAGCATCTCACTCGCAATACACATTACACATAGTCGCCCCTACACACCCAGAGTCGACGTCGGAGGGGCGGCCAGCGCGGTTGTCTTCCTCGCGATTCTCGTGCATCTACTGTGATGGAAGCTGCGCACTTCCATACTCGGCGCAATCACCGCATGCGATGGCCATGGGCGCTGCGCAAGCACTTGCACCGCCGCACTCCCCAGAAGACGCGTCTGGCGGCGGCCGCAAATCGCTGCGACGCGCGCTGCCACGCTCCGCACCATGAATCTTGCGTGAAAAGAGCGACAACAATGGTGTCCATTCGGGATGCAGGGCTTGTCCCTCGTTGTAGAGCTTACACATCCCTTGTCTCAAAGCAATACTATATCCCTCGAAAGTCATCCACCAGCCAACTTCGCTCACAAGTAACAACCATGTTGAAGTCATCTTCCTCTTGTTCGCTTCTACGCGCGGCGACCGCGCTTCATCTGCTCGCACTTGCCGGCCTTGCACGCACAGCAGAGTTCCTTGCGGTGCGGCGGCGTCTCCTTGTCGTCCTTCTCCGGCAGGATCGGCGCGCGCGCGCCCATGTACAGCTGCAGCTTGGAGGCGATCCGCTCCTTGTACGTGGCCTCGTCCAGCTCCGGATTCGTTATCGACCGGCACTTGCGGCACTGCTGCTTCCACACGACGACGTCAAACGCGTGGTTGTGAGCGTCGCCGGTCGGTGGCTTGAAGAAGATCTCGGTGTACACGCGGCCGCTGGCCCAGGTCTTGCCGCAGGACGCCTTGGGGCACGTGAAGGACCCGACGACGTGGGTGTCGCCGCGGCGCGTCGACTTGGCGAGACCGTTCGTGTACTGGAGCCCGCTGTCGATGTCGATGCCTTCGAGCGCGTCGAATGCGATCAGCCGGTTGAGTTCCGGGAACCGTGTGAACTTACTCGCAGGCATGGGGGAAAGAGCGCTCGGAAGCGAAAATGAGCTAGGCTCCGAGAGCAAGGGGACAGGAAGGAGGACGAGAGGCGGGAACGTCTGATATGATGAGACGAGAGAGAATATCCTATGGATACCGACCGCGGAATAACGCCAGAGTTGTATCCGCAGAAAAGAAGTGACAGTTAGTAGAGCAATCGAAGTGAGAGTCATCTTAACCACGCCAAGGTTCACATTGCCGCCTGGTCTCGAATGCTGTGAGCGAGTGCAGCACTGGGTAGATGGAGTCAACTCACGGCTTGTGCTGCTGCTAAAGGACGATGGGACGGCCGTCGATGAGATCTATCGGCAGACGTTAGTGAAGGGACTGGCTTTTGGTCCCCTTCACGTACGTACACGCTCCCATGTTGGTGGAAACGTAATGCCAAGAGCTGCTCTCGTGCCGTCCAGAGTATCGATTGGCGTGGCTCCTATCGTGCTTTGATCGTCAAATCCTCACATGCCGAGCCCCGAACTTCAAGGGCTTCGAAAGAAGATGAGACACAGACGCAGTATCGTATTATAGAGGTAAGATTGCCAACCTTTTTCTCTTGTTCTTGTCACTGCAGGTCCTGCATGAATACCTTATCACAGGTATTGTGATCCTCAACACGTCCATCATCAAGCGTGTCATGAGCAGTGGCCCTCTGGCTTCTTCGCTATCTCTCTCACACAAATCCGTTCGCCTCCGCCGGCACACACTGTATCATGCGCCTACTCGACGCGGCGTCGCTCGCGCTGTGCGTCGCCGTCACAGGAATAGCGGCGGCCGGCGCCGCCGCCGTGACGCGGTGCTTCCCGGAGGACTTCCTCTTCGGCTCGGCCACGGCCGCGTACCAAGTGGAGGGCGCGTGGAACGAGACCGGCCGCACGCCCAGCATCTGGGACGACTTTTGCCGCGCGAACGAGCAGATCCAGTGCGCCAACGTCGCCGACGACTTTGTGCACCGGTACCAGGCCGACATCGACCTTATGGTCGAGACCGGGCTCGATTCCTTCCGGTTCTCGGTCTCCTGGTCGCGCGTGATGAACTGGGACGCCGCGACCAAACGCATGAAGCCCAACGCGCCGGGCATCGCGTTCTACCACGACCTGGTCGACGCGCTGCGCGCCAAGCGCATCGTGCCGATCCTCACGCTGTACCACTGGGACCTCCCGAGCGAGCTCCACACGCAGCTCGAGCCCCCAGGGTGGCTCCACCCGGACATTGTGGGCCACTTTGTCGAGTACGCGGAGCTGATCTTCCGCGAGTTCGGCCACAAGGTCGACTTGTGGACGACCTTCAACGAGCCGACATCGTTCGTGGTGTCCGGCTACGGCAACGGCAAACACGCACCGGCACTCCCGCAGTCGGACACCAACACGTACACGGTCGCACACCACGTTCTGCTGTCCCATGGGTACGCGGTTCAGCGCTTCCGCGAGCTCAAGGCAGAGAAGAAAGTGCAGGACGCAGCCCGGATCGGCATCGTTCTCGTCACGGACTATTCGTATCCGCTCGACCGCTCGAACCCAGCCGACGTTGCGGCCGCCGAGCGCAAGATGGAGTTCACGCTCGGGTGGTTCCTCCACCCGATCGTCTACGGAAAGTACCCGAAGATCATGCGGTCGCGCGTGGGCGGGCGGCTGCCGGCGTTTACACACGACCAGTCCCAGGTGATGAAGAACTCGTACGACGTGTTCATGCTGAACCACTACCACTCGCGCTCCGTCACGGACTGCTCGTCCCCGTCGTCTGCGATCGACTGCTCGCAGCTGACGCTCGGCTGGGAGCGCGACCACGGCTGCGACGACACGCACCACCCGGAAGGCGCCCGGCGCTCGAGCAAAGGCCCGGACGGTGAGTACTTGTGCACGTGGTCGTCGGCGTACCCGAAAGGATACCTGGCCACGATCCGCTGGATGCACAACCACGACACCAACGCGCCGATTCTGCTCACCGAGAATGGCTGGTGCGGCGACGAGTCGCTGGACAACGCCGACCAGAACTGGTTCTTCGCGCAGTACATCGAGCAAGTCCACAAGGCCGTCACAGAAGACCACATTCCGATCATCGGGTACACGGCGTGGTCATTCATGGACAACTACGAGTGGGGATCGTTCAAGCCGCGCTTCGGCCTCTACTACGTCAACTTCACGAGCGAGACGGGCTCCAAGGACGGTTACGTGCCCAAGCCTACGGATCTGGCGCGCGTTCCTCGTCAGGCGGCTCGGTGGTACGCGCAGCTCGCCAAGTCCAAGTGCATGGATGTGGTCCCGGACGGACAAACGCTGAACGGCGCCGCCGACTCGACCTCAATGCTATCGCTGCCGATCTCGATGGCCCCAGTGTTTGTTGTGGTAGCGCTGCTGGTGGCGATTGGGCTCGTGCGGCGGCGTCGCACGGCGACCACAACCGGCGAGCAGGAGCCGCTCATCCGCCGCTGAGATGGCTACACAGGTGGTGCAGGCGTTGATATGTCACCCACGAAGTATCATGTTCTACAAAACCTTTCTTATCACATATTCAGTATCCAGTAACACGGGTAATCCTCATGCTGGAAGCTCAGCAGCTCCAAACAAAAGCGACATGCCGAGATGAGATGACGTACCGCCGCGCTGCGTCTCTGCGCGGAGCGCACGTGCGACCACGTCGACCCCGCGACGGCGCATACGACAAGCCCTCGCCAGCGGTCGCAGCGCTGTACAGCGCATAGAGCGTGCTTCCTTCCTCCTGCTGTCCCAAACGCGCGGGCGTGAACCCATCGGGACCTCCCTCCTCCGCCTTCGCGCGCCGCGGCGGCTCCTGCGCTCAAGGGAGTGATTGGGCTTGGCGGACGTGATGGACGCCCGTACGCTCAATCGACTCGACGCATCACTGCCTGTTCCGGTCCCTCGGCCCCGTGAGGGCGACATTCGTTCGTCCCCTGGCCGACGTTGCCACTGCTGCCTCGCCCCCTCCGGTGGTTGCCGTACTGATCCAAGTGAATCCCCGGCGATGACCCGAGCAATCCGCTCATGTTGCCGCACTCCATTCTTTCCCGCGCATTTCCCCCCACCGAGAAAAGCCCCATGGCCGACACGCCGCTGGAGGTCGGCCACGAGCTCGTGCTCGCGACGCTGCTCGTCCACTTCGACGTCGACGAGCTCGAGCAGCTCGCGCCGCCGCTGCGCCAAGTCATTCAGGACGTGTACGACATCGCGAGCGACCTCGCCACGACCAAAGTGACGTACCAGCGGAAAGCCGCGGCGCTCGAGCAAGAAATCGCGCGCCTCCGCGCTGCGAACGAGGCAGCGGCGACCACAAACAGGAGCCGGCCGCGTTTGCAGCGTGCTGCTGGCACGCGCCCACGCGATTGCCCCAGGCCCCGCTGGGACGCCTCCACGCGCATTGAGAGAGGGCGCCCAGTCGAGTTGCCGCGCGTTACTCGACAAGCGCCAGGGATCGGCGAGTCGAGCGTGCAAGCCTACCGCCGCTGGGCTTCCGCGCCTGATCGCGTACAAGTTGCGCGTGTGACTCCGCTCCCGCAAGGTGAAAGGCACGCAAGCCGTCCAGCTTCCGCGCGGCCCATCTCGACTGGCGTTGATGCATCAAATACGACGAAGTCACACGCAAATGGCACGCTCGAAGCACACACCAGGACGGTCCCGAAAGACGGGCAGACTGAGACGACGGAGCCAATTCCCACCAAAGAATCAAGTCGACTATCATCCCCCCAAGGCGACGGGAAGCCGCCGCCTGATCCCGCCGTGCAACAGTGTCGAGCGAAGCAGGCAGAGTGCGAGCGTGAAGTTCATATCTTGCAAAGGAAGTTCGGTCAGGTCGCCATGTGGCGGCCCCAGTACAAGGACGGTGAGCTCGTCGTACTTGTTCCGAACGCTGATGGCACCAAAAAGGATGCCCGAACTGTTTCAATCCAAGATATTCAAGCAGCGCTGGGTCAGGTGTGTGATCAAGTGGAGGATTTGCGCCAAGCCTGTTTCGAAGCCCTCCAGCGCGTATCCAACTCGTTGGACTGTCAGCCGTGGCTTCAAGCCCGTCATGTCCAGCTCGAATCTATGCTTGATGATATCGAAGCATGGCTCAGACAGATCGCCATGGCCACGAACAAATTCTCGAGCCCGAGTCACTTCTCGGGGTTTCCGGTGGTACAGTCTTCAGCTACTGCAAACGCTGTGTGGAACGACTTCAACCATGAAGAGGCGCTCTCTCTTCCAAAGAATACAATGTGCGAAGGTCTTCTACCAGCCTGTTGGAAGCCGTTGACCAAGCTTTTTGTCGAGTATGCTGTTTCTTCGTTTCGATTGCATACTCTCCAAGTCTACGTTATCAACCACATTCCAGGATGCGATCTCCAAGCACTCACCAAAGTTGGAGAGGCGGCTCGAGAGCTGGAAAATGTCGTCAAGGATTTTGATTCAGCGAGAGTGCAGTACAAGGCCGAAGACCCGAGGGCCAAGGATTTCATTAGAGCATTCCATAGTCGTCACAATATCGCGTTGCGATGCTTTCAGCAACGAGCCGTGGCGTGTTCCCAGGTGATATGCGGTGTGGCATGCGACTCCGAGTCCTCACGAACTACCCCAACGGCTCGTGCGCACGGCAAACAAGGAGGCCTGTCGTGTTTCGACTCGTGGACCTCGTGGAAGATTTATGAGGATGTCGTTGTCGCCATCGCTTCGTGCCACGTGACTCTCTCCCGCCTCCATGAAGTGCCAGTGGGTGATCAAGTTGAAGCGAAGCAGACCATTGTCGCTCGCCTTTTCGACGTCGAAAAGGCCATAGCGCTGTGGCGGACGAGCGTCCATCCGGCGCAAACGACGATGCTGCCCTGGAACATTACATGAAGCTCAATATGGACTGGTGCGGCGCCTTCCAGAAGGTAGTCGCCAGCCACGAGCCAGCCGCTTGATGCATCTTCAAGCGAATCACCAGAAACTCCTATTACGTTCCAGCCGTCTTCCCTCTCTTCCAGCCCACACCCGTAGATGCCTTCATAGAGAACACAAAGTTGCCCGCCTCTCGTTGCATGAGATGAACCTCGTCTCATCAGACTCAGCTATTGTTTCTGATGTGTTGTGTTCTAATTGGTCATATCCACGAAAGAATCAGCCGATGCCACGAGCCTTTGGCGCCGGAAGCGCCCCATTCACACAGCAAGCATCACCATCACCAAGCCGACGCGACCATGCTGAACCGCACGGGATGGAGGTACTTGTCCTCACGGCCGCTGCGGCGAGTGGCCCCGCATGCGCTCGCCGCCGTGCGCCCGGCGGGCGCGCCGGCATGGCTGCTCACGCGCCAGAGTGCGGCTACTAATCCGGCCCCGTGCGGCTGCCTCTTCTTCTTCTTCCGCCGCTTCGATAGACACGCGTCCTCGGACTCTGCGCCATCCCCACGTGACTCGCCTGCCTCCGACCGCAAGAGCGGCACGCGGGAGACCTCCCCGCTCAAGGCGTCGTCCCCGACGGAGGTGCGTGGGTCGCTTGCAGGCGCTGACTTTCTTCACGGTGCTGACCACATTCGTCTCTGTCGTACGTGACGTTTACTAGTCTTCCCACGTGACCGACGTCGGCGACGACGACGAGCTCGAAGACGCGTCCGCCGACATGCCGACCGCCGAGTCGCTCTCCTGGAAGGAGCGCGCCAAGACGTTCGCGGTCGAGTACGGCCGCGTGGGCATCGCCACGCACATCGTGCTCTCGGTCGTGTCCATCTCGGTCATCTACGGCGCCATCTCGAGCGGCGTGGACGTCTCGGGCTTGCTCCACTCGCTCGGTATCTCCCCGGACAGCGCCGGCAAGGACTCGGCCGCAACTTCTGCTGGCTCGTTCATCCTCGCGTATGCCGTCTACAAGGTAGCGGCGCCGCTGCGCTGGCCGCTCACGTTCGCCGTGACGCCCGTGGTCATGCGCGCGCTGCGCCGCCGAGGGTACATGCTGCCCAAGACCAAGAGCAACGCGCACCGCTCACCGCGCCCGGAAGCTGAGGACGCTGCGCGCGGCGACGACCATGGCGCGTCGCGCAAGTAGACAAACTCAGACAAATCTGTTGCTTTCGCTTTTTTTTTGGTGGTCAATAAAGTATTTTGTTCTACGAGATGGAGGTGTCTTCCGGGCTGATCAGCGCGTCCACGAAGGCCTTGTCGCCCGAGCCGCTCTCGACCATGTGCTGCACGGACAGAAAGCCCTCAGCGTTCATGCGCAGGAACGTCTCGTTCGAGTGCGCGAGCGCCTTGAACGCTTGCTGCAGCACGGCGACGTGGAACGTGGCGGCGCACTCGCTCGCGGTCTCGTCGCCCGCGCAGAAGAACTCGATGAACGCCGACGACGACCGCGCAAAGTCAATCTCGCACGATCCCGTCTCGGACGTGGCGCTCAGGCTCAGGCAGCGGGCGCTGGAAGCTGACAGTGGCTGGTCAGGGAACATGGAAATCGTGACGGTCGCGGCGCTGGGCAGATCATAAAGCTCGGCGAACGCGTCGTGGAGCGGCTCGCTCTGCATGATGCAGCGCGCGACCACGGCCGACTGCTCGAACGCGCCCTCGAACTCGAGCTGCCCCATGTCGCTGCCCTCCAGCTCCAGCACCTGCATCGAGCACTCGCAGATCACGCCGTTGTCCTCGACGACGAGCGTGAGGTTGGCGGTCGCCGGGTAGTAGCTCATGCGCAGCGACGACGTGGCCAGCGCCGAGGGCCCGAACATCGACAGGCACTCGATCAGCGCGCTCAGGTTCAGCGCGAAGCTGCACTGCGCGTTCAGCAGCTCCTCGTCGTCTTCGTCTTCCACTTCTTCATCGCCCGCCGCCGCAGAGCCGTCGAAGCGGTACGAGTCGAAGAGCTCGCTGCCCAGCGAGGTCTTGATCTGCAGCGACTTGCCGCGCGAGTGCGATGTGAACAGCATGCCGGCGCGGTCCAGATCGCACCGCACGCGCTGGTCCTTCTTGGCCTGGAAGAGACATGAGAGCAGCGTCACGAGCACCTTGACGCTCTCGGCCGAGCACACGAGCGCCGGCTTGAGCACGCGCGACGCCGGCTCCATCGACGCGTCGGCGTCGGCTTCAGCGCTTTCGGGGTCATACACGTCCAGGCTGTCGGCCTCTCGCCGCCGGCGACGCTCGCGAAGGCGGTGGGAGCCACTCGCGTGACGGTCGTCGTCGCCGCCGCTGCCGTCCGAGTCGCTGCGCCATACCATGGCGGAGATCAGGAGATGGCACGAACGCGTTAAGTTCGCTTTTTCTGTACAGTCGATTTGCTACCAAACACGATATTCAGCCTACGCTATCGTATCTAGCACGTATTGCGAGAGAAATCCTGT
>JAMFLL010000976.1:0-13717 GCA_027475725.1 Pythium rhizo-oryzae | reverse complement strand
TGCCAGTTAGTTGTTCCGTCATCGTCCGCGCCTTCCTCGACCTCGCGCCGCCCCAGTCTACCTGGTATCGTCTCACGACGCGGGAGTAAGCCAGACACATCAAACGGGGCCTTTCCATTCTGCTTTCAGCTCGTCAGTCTCACTGGGGGAAAGTGCGTCGTCTGGTCTCTCCAGGCCTCGACTCAGGCGGAACTTCGCGCATGGCTCGTGGCGATCGACCCGCTCAAAATCGACGCGCGTGAGGCCGTCGTGAGCTCGAATGCCGCCCAAATTGAGCCAGAGGGCGCTGCTGTTATCACTGCATGAGACGGCTTTGAGGCTACGCGCGAGCAAACCCAAATTACATTCACTTCATGAATTTGTGTGTCTTGTTTTTTGTGTTTGGGCGTCTTGTGTGGATTCAGAGTGCCATACCGTAGACTGACAGCATCGCTGAGATCGTCGCGTTCTCCCAAGACACCGTGCACGCGCCTACATATCACCAATTGCACCGTGAGTGCCACTGACCCTATCGGATTCCGACCAAAGCCACGCACTCACTGTCCGTCTTTTCGTCCCAGTACGCCGTGCTGGATACATCAAGCCCCGCGCCTTTGCGCTGGCGGACCACACACAGCACCACGTATTTGAAGTTCTGCTCCACTGGTGAGTATCCATCCGCTTTGTTCTTTGTCTCAATTGGTGCCAGGGCATGGAAGCACTACTCACGGGGCACAGTTTGCGCAGGTCTTCCACACACGCGCTGGTCATGGAGTTCACCCAGGCGTTCACTTTGTTGTGGTCGTACACGTTCCCCTCGAGCGTGCTAAGCACGGCGTCCTGGATGATCCCCGTGACATCGTCTTTGAGCAGCGGGAAGTCGAAACAAGTCGCGGCGTCGCGCATCCTGGTCGTTGAGGGGGCTATGGATTCTCAAGTGAGACCGATCGAGGGCGTGAAGGGTCGCGGCGGTTCATATTCGATCAATTCTCTCGCTTCGGGGCTAGGAACATTGACCGCAGGATGGATAAGCCAGCAGATGACGTAGCGCGCGAGCCGCGGCGGAGGGAAAAGACAAAGAAAAAGGCCAAGGACGAGAAGGAGAAGAGAGACCGGAAGGTTTCGCGCGTGAAGAAGCCGAAGTTGTCCACGCTGGCCGAAGGCAGCGACGCAGTCACCCAACGTCTTGTTCAGACCGACCCAGAGGCTGAGAGAGGGGACAGAGCTGAGCGCGGAGGTCTCACTCAGGAACTCATCCTGCAGCTGCGAGCGTTCGACATTGACGATGAAGAGAATGACTATGAAGCCGGAACGGCGGCGCTGACATCCAGCTTTTACGGCCATGACACCGCAAAAGGTGAGGGTATAACAACGGTTTACGTCGAGAATGAGGTCAGCGGTGAGTTCTTCCGCGTGCGACAGCGAGAGGCTGGAAAGAGCAGCACTCTAAAGCGTAACGCTACGTCACTTCGTCGGCTCGGTCTCCGCCGACGTCACCAAGCGCATGCGGGTAGCGACAGTGACAGCGACGGGGGCGAACGAGTCTCATTTCCTTGCGGCGCGATCCAGTGGAAGACATTCCAGGATGTGGACGCTGCGCTTGGCATATTCGGCCACGGAATTGTCGTCGGACTTAGCTGGATGGACGCGTTCAATTGGGGAGCCACACGAGATCGGTTCCTCCACGACGACGCCATTCGCATGCGCTTCGTGTGCACCTACAGTGGCGTGGCCGACCGCACGCGGCAGCTCTTTTTCCTGCTGTTCAAATATCCTCTTTTCGACTTTCCAGAGCGAACTGGCCATGTATTACTCCTGGGAAGCCCAATGTGTCCTTAACCCGTCGTTCGCACTCTCAGCTTGCTAGGACTCATGCGCAAGATCAGTCGGTTCCGCTTGCAAAAGCCGCTCGCAAACGAAGACCCTCGGCTCGAGCGCTTCCGCGTGCGCTCCACGCAGCTCGTGGGTTCCTATTCTCATCTCCTTACCGTTGGGGACGTATCTTGCTGATGAAGGCTACCTAGTTGCTAGGCGCGTTCGCGTTTACCGCGACGGCACTGCTCGTGCTCCTCATCTCGTCTTCGTCCACACTGCGGCTCGCAACCGCGTTTGCACAGGATCCCAACTGGTGCGACCACCCCACGACTCACCCGGGCGCGTTCACAGCGTTGAATCGGCACCAGCAAAGCGCGATCACGAACGCGGTGTTCCTGAGCCTCGGCTGGCTGTGTGTGTGCATTGTACGGTCGCTCGCAAATCGTCTGCTCCCGTCTTGCGGTTTTTGTCTCTTCTCACAGTTGATTTGTCGAGTGCCCGTGTGTTTAGCAATGCAGTATGGGCATGTCGTCTCACCTCTCGCTGCGGCGCCGACTCGTCGAGGCCCAAAAAGCAATCGATCAGCTTGAAACGCGGTACGGTGGTGGGTTTCTTCTTGTTGACACGGGATGCTGGTGCTCATTTCGGACTCGGATGCGATAGGACGGACCATCTCTGCGGCAAGACCCTCGACGGGCTCTCGATCGACGCGTTGAAAGACCTCATTCAGCAGCACCAAGTGAGTACTGCCGTGTCCATCACTTACAGGCGACCGCGACCTCCATTTCTCACGCGTGTGTGTTGCTGCACGGCGAACCGAAGCGGGCTATCGAGACAACTGAGAGCGTCCTGGTCACCAAGCTCCAGGTCCAGAATCCGACCGCCGTTCTGAGCTAGTGCGGTCAGAGCGTATGACAGGGAACGCTGGATAGGTTTGATGAGGTCCGATGCGAGCCTGCCGTGCAGGCTGTGCGTCCATTCTAGGCAAATGGATTGGAACCTTGAAGCGTGGATTGTGGGTGCGCGAAAACCAACCACCGCACGCAGCCCTCCGGGACGTCTTGTTCGGCGGTCCTCTTGGGGAGAGGCCCCACTTCGAGCTCAAGAGTCTTGCGGCGGACCGGAATTCAGGATCGCACGCACGAGACGAGGGGGATGGGGAATCCCCAGCGGGGATGAGCCTCATCCATGAGATGGCTATTATCGTGCATAGACGGTCCCCGCTTGGACACAGGTTTCTTGTGTCCAAGCGGGGACCGTCTATGCACGATAATTGCCATCGGTCTCTCCAACCTCGATCACTTGAAGGTCCGCTTTGGTCGCTGTTAGCCTGTCACGACGACGGGGGAAATCAGATCTACTAGTACACGAGAAATCATCGCGAGATCTTCAGCAAGCGTTCCGCCACAGGTGTCCTACGCACCCACTTTTCGAGTCGCGCGGAGGGAACATGGGTGTGGCTTGCCCAGCCATGCAGCCTCAGACGGAGCCCGCAAGCGGCGGTTGACGCGACCAGAAGAGTGACAGCACCCGGGGTCGTCACGCCACTAGAAACTAAGTCGCCAAGGGCTTGTGGGTTGTGGGTGACCTAAGGTCGAGATATCGTTGAAACAGTGCACTGTGTCTCACGCGACTGTACACGTCTCTAGCCCCTGAAGGCAAGGTCTCTGTTTGTGCACTTGATTTTGTGAGGCCGTGGCCGTGCCACTGTAAGAACGCGCGTGGTGACAGCAGTCGCGCGTGATCGGCTCGTGCCGGTCATCATGGGTCGCTGCACGGCCAGGCCACCGGCCTCGGCATCTGAGTGGTGGGTCGCCCTGAGCGCTTGTCGGGCTTGACCATCCGCCGCACACCCAGAACGTATGGCTGGGCCCGGTGCTCGAGGAGCGCATAGAGCATGGATTACCAACTGGGCGTTCCCACTTCGATCCGGATAATGCCAAAGCTTTCAATACGCCCTCCAACTAGCGACCGTCCTAAACACACACGTGCAAGCTATGCCTCGTTGCGGATGCCTTTGCCCGAGTACGGCCATGAACGGCAGGCAGTAGTGCATCGTGCCCGAAAAGAATCTACGGCAGGGTTGACTCAGCTTTCCATTCCTTCCCGTACGGACAGCAGTGTTCTTCTCGTGAGGATGGCATGAGTCACTCAAGTTGAGCCGTCCAGGTTTCCCGGGTGTGTCATCACGTCAAGGTGACCGCGGCACCGAGTGAGCGCGTCCAAGGTCTCCATTAGAGTGCCCCGTGCCCGCGATCTCACCGCCGTCTCTCGTTACAGCACCGGGCCGCAATCGAATGATGGTACGAAAGTTGGCCTTTCTACGGAATGATGGTCGAAGTGGGGCCGCGCTGGGTGCCGAGCGCTGCGCGCCCACAAGTTGCTGCATTCGCGAAATTTTGACCGCCCGGAGCGACTAACGACCGGTCCTCCAGCTCGCGCCTTCGTTGCGTGCTGTACTCTCTCCGCCCGCGCGCACCTAACACCCGGAGCTCGACATGCGCTCCTCACGGATCCGTCACAGCGCCAAGAAGGCGTCCTCTGTGTCGCCGGCGTCCTCGCCCTCGTCTGTCGCATTCATCCAACCGCGAACGCGTCTCCGCCGTACCGCGACGCGCAGAGACACGGCTCATTCTCCAATCTGCGCGTCAGCTGCAACGACCATGAACGATCTCAATTTCCAGTCGCCACCGGCGTCACCGCACTCGAGCGACCACCAGTACTCGGTCGACGGCGACGCGAGCCCGCACTCGGACGGCGCCATGGGGACTGAAGCGTCCGAAGCGTCCGGTGCCGCCACCGCTGCCGCCGTGCGCCGTCGTCGTAAGCGCATCGCGATCGAGCTGCCGCCAGACCAGGCAGACAACCTCAGCAAGGCCGAGCTGAAGAAGCTCAAGAACCGCATCGCCGCGGCGCGCGCGCGAGAGCGCACGCAGAAGCAGGTCGAGGAGCTCGAGGCCACGGTCGAGCAGCTCTGGCACGAGAACCAGCAGCAGCAAGCGGTGATCAACCACCTGCGCGGGCTGCTCCACGCTCAGCACCAACACCAACCCCTTCACCCACAGGCTTCAAGCTTCCAGGGTCACCACACTACCCATGGCATGCCCGTGAGCTACCAGGACATGCTCACGGCCGATGCGGCGTTCCTGATGCCGCCGTCGTACGAGACCGCGCCGCCTCCGTTCCATCAGACGCACGCGCCCAATACCACCCACCACGCCAGCGCTGGCGGTGGTGACCTGCATGGCGAGCTCATGGCCGAGTTCAGCGAGATGTTCCCGACGTCCACAGGCACACCACACCCACACAGCAGCTACTGATCGAAATGAGCCCAAAAGCAGCCAAGCGGGTCCACGTTGAGCTCGAATTCGTAACCTAACCTAATACAGTATCTTGTCACATTCTCGTTGTGTTCCGTGTGGTCCTAGATTAGGACCGCGTATCCTTTGGATACACAGATCCTCTGGGTTTCGACATGCATTTTGCGCCTGAAACAGGACAATCGTGAGTGATGGTCTTCCCCCGCAACAGGGCGCGTGGGAGCACCAAAAGATCACAAGCGAAATCGCCTCCAACGAACGACTCGACAATGGAGACGACGCGCAAGAAAGGCGGCGGCAGAGGCAACAGCGCCACAGCGAAGACGAAGCGTCCACAGGCCAAAGGAGGCGGCTCCCGCGGCTGGCGCGGGGCGTCCACAAGAGGACGAGGACGAGGCCGCGGCCGCGGGGCGTCCACGCGCGTGGTGATGGCGTGGAACTCGGAGGACGAAGAAGACGACGAAGATGACGACGAGGACGCTGCGTTTGTGGCGGTCGCTGCGGAGGAGATGACCGAGTCGGACTATGAGCGGCTGGAGGCGGAGATCGACGGCGTCGTGGAGACCGCGACGCTCGAGGCGTTCGCCGGCACGATGGTCGTGGACGCGGACGATGTTGCGTTCCAGCGCGAGACCATCGCGGACGCGGCGGCCACCAGCCAGAAGAACAAGACGGCGAAGCAGCGCAAGAAAGAGGCGGCGGCAGCAAGGGCGTTCGCGGCGCAGCAGGAGGCGGCATTACAACCAAAGAAGAAGAGTAAGAAGCCGAAGAAGGACCGCGTGTCGGTGGTGGTCACCGAGGGCGAGGTGCTGGAGATCGTGCAGCTCGATAATGAGGAGGGTGTGCTGGAGAGTGGGGAGACGATTGCGATCTCGGTCAAGGAGAATAAGAAGAAAAAGCAAAAGAAGAACAAAACACCCAAGCAAGCGGATGACCTCCCGGACCTGGATGGAGAATATGAGTCGGTCGAGATCCACGAGGTTGCCGAGCTCGTCGACGGTATGAGCTTGACCAGCGTGAAGAAGCAGAAGAAGAAAGCCAAGCAGGCCATAGATGCGAAGGAGAGCGCTGTACCGAAGGCCACGGCAGAGGTAGAGGGGGGCAAGAAGGCGAAGAAAGACAAGAAGAAGTCCCCCGACCAGGCCAAGATCGACGTTGTCGAGCCAGCTATGGGCACCACAAAGAAGAACAAAAAGAAGAAGAATGCGTCTGAGGGAGCCGCTCCCGCCGCGGCTTCGTCAGGGAAGCAACCAGGCGAAAAGAAGGACAAGGCTGCGGCCAAGGAGGCGATTGACGAGGCTGTGGCTCCGACTACGAAGAAAGACAAGAAGCCACAAACAAAGCCGGAACTGGAAGGCAAGGCTGTTCATCCGCGCGAGAACTTTTACGAGGACTACAGCGACCGCGCCACCGTGATGGCGGCAATCGAGCGTGGTGAGCTTTATCAAGGCAAGATCCGCGTCAACCCGCAGTACCGACTGCGCGCGTTCATCACCGTGGACGGTATCCCAATCGATATCCTGATTGACGGTACGAGGGACCGCAACCGCGCCATGGACGGCGACCTGGTCGCGATCAAACTGCTCGATGAGGACAAGTGGAAGCCGCTGAAAGACGGGAGCAAGGAAAGTGATAAGACCGAGGGAAAGCTCGTTCTCGAGCAGCATGGTCCGCTTCCAAGTGGTGACGTCGAAGAGGCGAAAGCTGCCGACCGCAAGGTCGCGCTCAATGCGCTGTGGCGGCCGACGCTGGAGGCCTCGCGATGCTTTTTGCCGGAGCGGAAGAGCACAGGCAGTGGAGATGCCGCCTCTAAACGACCGACTGTCCACAGCGCCTTGAGTGTCGCCGAGCGGAGCCAGCGACTTCAGAGCCGTCCGACGGCGAAAGTGGTGTTTATTATCGCCGCGGGTAACGCGCAGGGCTTTGTTGGGTCGTTGGAGCCCAAGTCCAAGATCACAGATGTGAGTGCGCCGCTGCCGTCAAACGATGACTACGCGTACTTCAACGCGCAAGACCAGCGCCTCCCGCGACGCATTCGCATTCCGCGGCTCCAGCTCCCGGACGCGTTTGTCAAGTCCCCTCTCACGTACTCGCAGCAGATGATGTGCTTTTGCCGGATCACCAAGTGGTCGGCGAGCCACGAGTCGCCCGTGGGCGAGTTTGTCAAGACTTTGGGCGAGTACTCGGGCATCGAGTCGGGCATCTCGGCTATCCTGATGAAGCATGGTCTCATGCAGCACACGAGCGACTTTCGCCACGAGATCCTCGCAGAGCTCGACAACAAGTACGGCACCGCCGGCGAGAAATGGACGATCCCCGACGACGAGATCGCCAGGCGCCGCGACTTCCGGAAGCACCAGATTTTCAGTATCGATCCCTACAACGCGCGCGACTTGGACGACGCGCTCCACATCCGAGCGCTCAATGCCGAGGTGACGCTCTTTGAGGTGGGTGTCCACATCGCGGACGTCACGCACTTCATCGAGAAGGGCTGTCTGTTGGACGTCGAGGCACAGCAGCGCGCAACCAGCGTGTACCTCGCGAACCGCGTGCTGCCCATGCTGCCGCGCATCCTGTGCGAGCGGCTGTGCTCGCTGCAGCCGCAGGTGGACCGCTTGGCGTTCTCAGTGGTCTGGCAGATGCACAGCGACGGGAGCCTCGTGGAGGACTGCGTGCCGTGGTTTGGCAAGTCGATCATCCGCTCGTGCTGCAAGCTGGACTACGGCACAGCGCAGCGCATGCTGGATGGCGCTGTTACCCCGGACAATCTGGACGAGTGGGAACCGGAGCGCCGCCCCGTCCAAGGCGACAACGCCGAGATCACGCCCGCGTCGGTCATCCAGGCCGTCCAGTACCTGTGGAAGGTGGCCAAGAACCGTCGCGCCACCCGCTTCGATACGGGCGCTGTGACGCTTCAAGACATCAAGCTGACATTCAACTTGGACGCGATGGGCAACCCGACGGCGTACGGGACCTACCAGATCAAAGACAGCAACCGGCTCGTGGAAGAGTACATGCTGCTGGCGAACTACCTCGTGGCACAGAAGCTGCTGCAGGCGCAGGGCCCGCTCGCGTTCATCCGTCGCCACCCGGAGCCCAACGAGACGGCGCTGGAGAACACGCTGTCGATTCTGAGCGAGAACACGATCGAGATTGACGGGTCCTCGCCCCGGAAGCTGACCGATTCGTTGTCGAATGTGCGTGAGCTGCGCGGCGACTACGTGTACGGCGTTGTTCAGAACATGATCACCAAACCCATGAAACCGGCCGAGTACCTCGTTGCGGGCAACGCCGGGCATGAGGACGCGTGGCGCCACTACGCGCTCAACATCCCGTACTACACGCACTTCACGTCGCCGATTCGTCGGTACGCGGACGTGGTTGTGCATCGGCTCTTGCAAGAGAGCATCGTCGACCCCGAGGCAGTGGCCAACCGCGTTGAGGAGGCTGGCGATGATCTCACGACGCAAATGGACGAGCTCCAGAGCGTGGCGCAAAACTGTAACGAGAAGAAGATGACGGCCAAGAACGCCGAGCGCGAGTGCGACCAGATCTTCCTGTGCGCGTTCGTCAAGCACAACGGCACAGTCGACACCACGGGCGTGGTGGTCAGCACCGGCTCTCGCAGCTTCACGGTGTACATTTCGGAGCTGGGCCTCGAGCAGCGCATCGAAGTCAAGGACCTGGGCGCGGTGCGCTGGTCGTGGCAGGAGAAGACGTCGACGCTGTCGCTCGAGTTCAACTCAACCAAGTCCAAGCGCAACCGGAACAAGGCGAAGAAGGCAGAGAACCAAGCTGAAAAGGCAGGAGACGACGCAACGAGCGTGCCGGTGGAGACAGCGCCGGCTTCGGTGGCTTTGCCGGCGGCTACCGCTGAGCGTGTCGAGCTGAAGTTTCTGACCAAGCTGCGCATGCGTATGACGACCACAGACCGCATGCCGCTCGCGCTCAAGTTCGAGGTCACCGGGCCCTGGAAAGAGGAATAGGGACGAGATCCCGTGGACAGGATCACGTTGACCTATAGTACTAATCCCTGTGTAAGATAAGAGCGTAACTTCAATGGTGTAGTAGACTTTAGCCACAATATTCATTACGAGAGAGATAGACAATATGACGACGGTGACGTGGAGGCCACCGATCAATGTTGCGAAGACAGAACGTCTAGTCGTACGCCGGAGTCGTCTCCTTTGCCTCGTACTCGTCGATCGGGATCGACTTGAGTCCCTCGTCCTCGTAGTAGCGCTCCGACTCGGTGGGCTCCTCCTCGTTCTCGTAGTAGCGGGTCGACTCGGTGTCCTCCTTGTCGTTCTCGATCATGCCGACCGACTGCGTGTCAGCATCGTCCTCGAGCCCCTTGGTCGGCAGGATCTCCTCGCCGTCCACGCCCTCGTAGCCGCGGACCGACTCGGTGGAAGCCTCGTCGTCCTCAAGGCCCTTGGTCGGGAGGATCTCCTCACCGTCAACCCCCTCGTAGCCGCGGACATCCTCATCGAGGCCCTTGGTCGGCAAAATCTCCTCACCGTCCAAACCCTCGTCCGCGAGGCCCTTGGTGGGGAGGATCTCCTCACCGTCGACGCCTTCGTAGCCACGGTACGCATCCGTCGCGTCCTCCGACTCGGTCTCGTTGGAGTACATGCGGTACGAGTGCGAGTCCGGGTCCTCCGAGTCGTCGATCGAGCGTTGCGCAGCACCGCCGCGGATCGGGATACATTCCTTGTACACCTGCCACGACCACTTCTTGCCGATCAGGCGCTTGGCGAACCAGTACCAGCGGATCAGGCAGTCGCCCTTGCACACGCTGAAGTCGATCTTGTAGCTGACGGGCGCACCGGGGACGTCCTTGTTACAGTTGCCCGAGGTGCTGCCGAGCACGCGCGTGTTGTCGATCCAGACCTCACACGGGCCCTCGTGCGTGAAGCCGGACGAGCGCATCATGCCGTTGGCCGGGACCGGCTGGCGCGCGCCGTTCGGGTCCGTGTAGCCGCACTCGAATGTGGCGCCCGCGGCGTCGTTCTTGTAGTTGGCCTTGTTGTCGAGGAACTCGCGGAGCGTCTTGGCGCCCTTCTCCTTGAGGAAGCCATTGATGTCCTCAGTGGGCTTGTAGCCTTGGTTCTCGAGGAACGCGATCGGGTTGGTCTTGGTGGTCTTGTCGGTCGTCGTAAAGGTCGGCGCCGGGATGTAGACGGTCTGGTGGGCCTGCGCGGTGCCGGTGAGCACGGCAGCGGCCGCGAGCGCGGCGTACGAGACGCTGGAGACCATGGTGATGCTGTGGGAGGAGAGAGAGTGGAGGTGAATTCCGGACTGGTGGCGGCGTCGGACATTTTCTCCGCGGTCCCGCTTGGAAGGGAGGGAGGGAGAGGACGGTCATGCCCTGTCGGGGCATCCGGTTTCGCATCTGGATTTGTAGCTCTTCACTCTTCACCGAAAGAGTCGGAACCGCGGGCGACGGGCTCACCAGCCGGAATCGCGGCACTTTCTGGCGATCTGGTCGATATCGATTCCTACAGGCTTCTCTAATCTTCAAAACACGAGGAGGATCTTTTCGGTTCTCTACAATATCGAATGGCGGAGGTTTTGGGCCATGATGACCATCCTACCTTGTCTTTCTTAGCGCCGACAGTCAGTCAACCAGCGGGATGGCACTGCACTGCAACGGTATCCCTACGGTATTCCTTCGTTCGCAGACTCATCCAGGCGCGAGGTTCTCCGTCCTTTCGTCGAAAACGTCAGCGTTGGGCAGTCCACTTGAGACACTTGTGTCGTCTGGAGAACTTGACCTTCCAAGTTAAGTGTCGAGGTCTCCGCCAGGGAAGCGGAAAGCCGCGCTGTGCTCCGAGATTGGCAACGATGCCACGTGCGCATGTGTGCCATTGCGGCTGTAGTATTCTAACAAGTTACCCCCCGCTGCTCGTTGTTTCGCGCGGTCGAAAGATTAATATCCCGTCCTGGACAGCTTCCAGCTTCCGTCAGGCGCGCGTGTGCATTGACTAACTCGTGGAGGGGGCACAGTTTCTCTCTCTTTCTCTCTCGCTTTCTGAGAGCGATCAACGCTTTTGATCATACGGTTCACACCGACCAGGGGGCAAAGCGGCGACGGTACAGCATCGCTGTCGGCTGTTTCGGGGGCGCGCGTCTGGTGATCCGGTCAAGTCTCCTGCTGAATACCGGTAGCTTTGTGGCAGACAACCGATCCGATCATTACCGTCGCCACGACGCTCCATCTTCACTTCGACGGATCACCCGCCAGCCGAAGCCATGGAACGATGGGCTGCATCCGCTCGTCCTGTCAAAGCACCCACGTGAATCCAACCCAGAGCCAGAGAAGAGACCGGTACGCGATTTAGACGGAGACGACTCTCCAAACCACAGATATCGTACGCCACTGCTATTGAATCGGTTCATAGTGTCAATGTGCCAGGATACGGCGCCTCGAAAACGAGACTGTTACAGTACTGGGTTGCTACGCCGTACACACACAAGGGATCTCGGGTATCTACACGCGCTTGGCCTTGCACTTGCTGCTGGCCGAACCCGCTCCAGCGGCTGTCGGCGTGGGGGCCGCCGCAGGCTTGGGCGTCACGGGCAACGTGGTCGCCGGCGCCACCGACGTCGCAGCAGGCTTGGCACTGGCCTCGCCGGCGACCGCATCGCTGGTCTTGTTCGCCGTGGCGCGGCCGCCACCGCCGCTGCTGCTGCTGCCGCTGCCCTTGAGCGGGATGCAGGCCTTGTACACCTGCCACGATCGCTTGCTGCCGATCGGGCGGTTGCCGAACCAGTACCAACGCAGCATGCAGTCGCCCTTGCACGCGCTGAAGTCGATCTTGTAGCTCACGGCCGTGCTGCCGATGTCAAAGTGGCAGTTGTCGCCGTGCTTGACCATGACGTCGTCGATCCAGATCTCGCACGGACCTTCGTGCGTGTATCCAGACGAGCGCATCATCCCGTTGGCTGGGATCGGTTGGCGCGCGCCGTTCGGGTTCGTGTAGCCGCAGTCAAACGACGCGCCCGCGGCCTCGATCTTGTAGTTGGCCTTGTTGTCCATGAACTCGCGGAGGTTCTTGACGTTCTTGGTCTTGAGGTACCCGAGGATATCGGCGTTGGTCTTGACGCCCTGGTTCTCGAGGAACGCGAGCGGGTTCCAGTTGACGTTCCGGTCGTTATTCGTGTACGTTGGCGCCGGGATCGTCACGCGCTGGTGGGCGTTAACCGAGGCGGCGAGGAGCGCGACGGCGCCGAGCGCGGCCAGCGAGGAAGCGGTGGCGAGAGGCGAGAGCATGATGGAGCCGCTGGCAGGAGGTGTTAGGTGCGAGACGTGGGGCAAATTCGAGAATGGCGAGAGCAGGAGGAGGAAGGCTCTCGCCCGTGGTGTCTTGGCCGCTCCTCAGCACTTCCTTGCTCTTGTCGTGCTTGAGCTCTACCGGGGCAACTGCTCTACGGGCGTCGGAGCCATCTGGCGCACCGCTGGTCCGGATTCCATGCGATTTCCACAGTTGAGTCCACGCAGATTGTCCTCGCTATTGAGTTTTGTATCGGGATGGAGAGGCGTCAAGGGGTCACAGCGACTTGGCGTCGCGGCGGGATGGGCCCGAGAGTCTGGAGTTCTGTGTGAGGGTCTCCCGGGTGGCGTTGCGTGCGTTTCACAGCTGCGGTTCCGCTGGACCAGACGCCCACGCAGAAGGAAGTCGAGTCTGCGATCAATGAAGCACTGTATAGTACGCAGAGCAGGGATCGACCGTCTTCAGTGGTGCAGAGGACAGTAATATTTCGTATTACGCGCCATGCGAACGGCATATGGAGCGCAGAAAGATGATTCACGAACAGGACAGTACGGATCTCGGACTGTGTGGCGCTTCGGTAGGAGTCGTTCCTTCCTCGTCCCCCTCTTTCAATTTCCAAGAGAGGGTTCTGTCTGAGACTACGGGTTCTCAAGGGTGGAGACGACCTGTTTGTCTTCCTTGACTGTGAGCTCGATACACACAGAAGTCTAAGCTCCTGTAGCAACCTGGCGTGCGTGGTCCAAACCCACTCGACTGGATACCCTACTGCTTTGTTTTGTTTTGTTTTGGAAATGAGTACCATTGAATCTCTCTGTTAGAGCTCTATATACCCTACTGCTACACCGTACTGCTGCAGTACTCTAGCACGGCAGTAGTGTATGCTCTCGCCTGATGCGGCCTGTGATAGCCGGAGAGCACCGACACAATCGAGGAGCGATGGGCAGAGACATGGAGACAGCACCGCTTCCTGGATCCTCCAGGCTTGACGGGAACGCGGTCGGGCACCAGACGCCTACGTGGAAAACAATGCGTTCGGGTTCGTAGGGCACTGCGATCCATCCCACTCAAACCCAAAGAGGCTGAGACCCCACGATCGCACAGTAATATTCTGTATTACGCACCCGAAACGACACATGGTGGCGGTTCCACCGAATCAAAGCAACACACCGCAACCAAATGCTCTCCAGCAATTGTTCGGAGTGTGCTACGGGAATATTCAATGAAAACGATATAGCGCGCGGGGGGCGGGGGGGGGGGGGGGGAGAACGCTTCGACAACTGGCGTCGCTCGTGGGCATATACAGTGTATGTATGGCGCCGGGATCTT
>JAMFLL010000975.1:0-22053 GCA_027475725.1 Pythium rhizo-oryzae | reverse complement strand
TTCTCGCTGCGCAAGCAGCTCGCGCTCCAGGCGCACATCGCGAGCCTCTCGGCGGCGATGCGCATCTTCCTGCAGGAGCTCTCCAAGTCCGAGGACGTGAGCTCGCTGCGCGTCGAGACCGACGAGAACGGCGCCGTCAAGCTCATGGCCGGCGACCGCGAGCTCAACCTCAAGAAGCTCGACAAGCTCTCGAAGCCGGCGGTCCAGTTCCGCGATGCGCTCGTGGACCTGCTCGAGAACGTCGAGACGGCGGCCACGTCCGTGCCCGAACTCGCTGAGCAGTCGAACGCGTTCATGGCTGAGGCGCAGGAGTTCCCCGCCAAGGTGCCCGAGGCGGCGTCCTCGGCCGGGCTCGGCTTCTCTGACATGCCCAAGGCGGTCAAGACCACGGCCGCGAACGTCAAGGCGCTCGGCAACGGCCCGCACATCGCGCGCAGCACGACCACGATGATCCAGTACGCCGCCGCGAGCTCTCCGAGGCTGTACGCAAGCCGCTCGGTGCGTAATTTCAAGTATGACGACAGCAAACGACAAGAGGTGACGCAAGAACCCCCCCCTCCATCGCCGAGCGCATTGGAACGCCCGGTGAGGAGACGAAGGAACACGCCTCGACGACGGTGTAGTGTATTAGAATGAGTCCCGATATTGCGTTCTTTTGAATATCATTTTGAATTGGAAACAAACCTGACTGTGGTATGCATCTTGTGTAGGAGGCGGTCTCTCCATGACTCCCCTGAGCAGTGAAAGATCCTGATCTCCAAGAGCGGCCACTTTCCTACCAGGGAGGGCACCAGAAGAGTGTAGCCATGGTGTTCGTACTTAGTCGGAGCGGAGCTCCTCATGGCACACGTCACAGATTCCGCACTTTACCACAGGGAAGGTGTCGTTTCATGCTCCCCTCGGTGGATCGACAGCGCCGCTTCGAGCGAGGCTTCGCCTTCCAACGGGGCGGCGAAGCCTAATACATCACACAGCCCATACCAGCGACCCCCTTCGGTTCCTGAGGTACCATCGTCACCATGTCGAGCCGCGGTGAGAGCGTCCGCGTGTGCGTGCGCATCCGCCCGATGAGCACGAAGGAGAAGCAGGACGGCCGCAAGCAGATCGTGTTCGCGCATAAGGGCACGGCCGAGATCGAGCTCGTGAACCCGGACGCGGACGGCGCCGAGCCGCCCAAGAAGTTCACGTTTGACGCCGCGATCTCGGCCGAGGCCACGCAGATGGACGTGTACAACAAGGCCGCGACCGACATTGTCGAGTCGGTCGTGAACGGCTTCAACGGCACGATCTTCGCGTACGGGCAAACGGGCGCCGGCAAGTCGCACACTATGGAGGGCTACTCGGAGCCTCCCGAGGAGAAGGGCATCATCCCGAATTCGTTCAAGCACATCTTCGACCGCATCGCCGAGGAGTCGAGCACCAAGCAGTTCATGGTGTACGCGTCGTACCTCGAGATCTACAACGAAGAGATCCGCGACCTGCTCGCGCAGGACCCCAAGAACCACTTGGAGCTCAAGGAGAACCTCGAGACGGGTGTGTACGTCAAAGACCTTATCTCGCGGCAGGTCACGGGCGCCGCCGAGATCGACGCGGTGATGCAGCAGGGCAAGAAGAACCGCAGTGTGGGCGCGACGCTCATGAACCAGACGTCCTCGCGCTCGCACTCAATGTTCACGATCACGGTCGAGGCCTGCGCGAATGCCGCGGGCGCCGACGGCAAGCAGCACATCTGCGTGGGCAAGCTCAACCTCGTGGATCTCGCCGGTAGCGAGCGCCAGGCCAAGACTGGCGCCACGGGCGACCGCATGAAGGAGGCCACCAAGATCAACCTGTCGCTCTCGGCGCTGGGCAATGTCATCTCGGCACTTGTGGACGGCAAGTCGCAGCACATCCCCTACCGTGACTCCAAGCTCACGCGATTGCTCCAGGACTCGCTCGGTGGCAACGCCAAGACCGTCATGATCGCCAACTGTGGGCCGGCCGACTACAACTACAACGAGACGCTGTCCACGCTGCGGTACGCGAACCGTGCCAAGAACATCAAGAACAAGCCCAAGATCAACGAAGACCCCAAGGACGCCAAGATCCGCGAGTACCAGGAGAAGATCAAGGAGCTCCGCGAGGCACTGGCCGCACAGGAGAAGAACGCCAGTGCAGGCGGCGGTGGCTTCGCCGGCGAAGGCAAGGAAGGCAAGCATGGCCCTGGGGGTGCGGCGGCGGCGCCACTCGCGCCCCAGATTGTCGAGCGCATCGTCGAGAAGACGGTCGTGAAGCGCGAGGGCGTGAGCGAGGACGTGCTCAAGAAGCTCGAGGAAGACGCCAAGCGCGAGAAGCTCGAGCTCAAGCAGCGCGCACAGGCCGAGATGAAGGCGATCCTGGCGGACCAGTCGCGTACCGAGGAGGAACGGCAGCAGCTCGAGAAGGAGCTCCAGTCCAAAGCCGAAGAGAAGGCCCGCATGGAGAAGCAGAAGAAAGAGATGATGGACACGCTCCAGAAGCTCGAGAAAAAGCTGATCTCGGGCGGCAAGGTCATGGACAAGGCCGCCAAGCAGGAGCGCGAGCTGCGGGAGGCGCAGCTCAAGATCGAGGAGCAGAAGCGCCAGGAGATGCTGCTCGCGCGCGAGCTCGCGGAGAAGGAGGACTCGAACGTGCTTCTCGAGGAGCAGTTCTCGACGCTCCAGGAGGAGGTGGACGACAAGACGCGCAAGCTCAAGAAGCTCTGGGCCAAGCACAAGGCCGCGACGACCGAGATTGAGGACCTCAAGACCGAGTTCCAGACCGAGAAGGAGGACATGCTGGACACGATCCGCGAGCTCACGCGGCAGCTCAAGCTCAAGCACGTGTTGCTCACGCACTTTGTGCCGCTGGACGACGCCGGCGCGCTCGAGAAGCGCGCCAAGTACAACCCGGACGTGGATGAGTGGCAAGTGGACCGGCTCGAGCTGAAGCCGGGCGCGCTTCGGCCCAAGCGGCCGGTCTCGCGCCGCGGCACGCGCCGCATCGAGAGTGAGTACGCGCGCCGCAACCGGCTGATCGACCCGACGAACGTGCGTTGGCGTGCCGACAACGTCGTGATGTTGGACATGGAGATGCCTGAGCGCCGCACCAAGGACTTTGACTACGGCGGACCCAGCAGCCCGACCATGAACTTCTGGGTCGACCGCGTCGGCTGCAGCGACGACAGCGGCGAGATCGTGTTCGAGAACGACGTGGACCACCACAGCGGCAAAGACCGCGACCGCGAGCGAGAGAAAGAGAAGGAGCCACAGGGAAGAGAACCAAACGGCAGCAGCACCAGCACGACGTCCTCGTCCTCCCGGTCTACTGGCAGCAGTAGTACTAGCAGCAGCAGCGCGACCACGTCGAGGGGCGAATCCAGGGAGTCGTCGTCGTCGAAGAAGAAGGCCTCGTCAGCCATGTCCGGACCGGTGATTGACGATACGAGTCCACACGGCGAGGCGTCCGGCGACCGGACGGCACGCGACAGATCCAAGAGCGCGAGCAAGCGGCCGCCCACAGCGAGGTGCGTTCTCTCACACTGGAATTGGGTCGTGGTTATCGACTGACGTGTGTTGTGTCTGGTGGTGGCAGTCGCCGACGAAGAGACTCGATGGGAGACGAGTGAGCCGCTCGGGTTGTTGGAGGAGGAGACGAGCAAAGAGACGTACATTCTGTGTGTGGCGAGACCTGGATTTGTCTAATTGACTTGAGGACGAAATCTGCGACGTGTGACGTGAGGAGCTCACTTCAACGTTGACAGAAAGTGGATGGCTCATCAAAAGAGCTCAGGATGATCCAGAGCGTCCTGATCGGCATGACTGGATGGGAGAACCTCCAGCAGGCAAGTGCTTTCTGGAATCCAGCGCGCCCCCTTTCGCGCCGCAGCCCCCTTCAAAGCGTGAGGATCCTGTACGGTATCAGTGTCGTGTACCTACTGCCGGGGGGAGATGCTGCTCGAAGTGACCCTCCTGTAAACTGGACGTTCACTTCGGTAGGGGCCATTCCGGTCTGGGCCGCCCACGCCACTGGCAAGATGCCATGGCACTTTCGTGGAGTGCCATCGTGCAGGAATCTCCACTCAGATTGCGAACTCGAGAAGACAGGTACTCGCTGTCAAAAAATTGGCCGGCGGCGCCAAAAAGATCGCGAGCTGCGACAGTACCTACTATAACCGTGAAGTGTCCAGATAAAGGGATCCGTCCGTTGGTTCGTACGCTATGTGTGTACCGCCGCAAGGTGCCGGTGTACAGTACTGTTGGGACCACAGAGGAGACCGTGCGTGCGGGCAAGAGAAGATCGGCATGTCTGCTCCTTTCTCCTCTCTCTCTGAGTGTCTGAGTGGTCCAGTGTTCGAGATACGGAGCGAGCGAGGCGCCAGGCGCAGCTGACATGGATCCACGAGTGCTGAGCTGCGAGCAGCGCCTTTGTGGGAGGGCGACACGGCCGCATGGGAGGAACTCCTTCCCCCGTCCGGAGATCACTGCGTGTGCCCGCCAGGCTGGTTGGCAAGCTGCCAATGGCAATCGACGCCTCTACTGCTGCCACGACGAGAGAGATGGAGAGAAGAGCTAGGATTCACGCATGGGGAGAAAAAAAAAAGAAGGAAAAACGAGAAACGTGACACGACGCGGGGACTGGCACCACGCAAACACACATCCACCTCCACAGCCCACGCGTGCCAACGGCGCGGATGGACTGCCATGGCTCGCGCGGCGAGTCCAGTCAAGTGCGGACACACAGACCACGCACGTGCGCGCGGGATCAGCCACACCGCGTGGGTGGATCTGGCATCATGGATACACCGTGACTGGCGGCGGGCGTGCCACACACAATGAATCACGCGGCGCGTGCGCTGGGCCGAGCGACGCCCCTGGCGGTCTCTCTGGACGCCCAACGCCGTAAACGAAGAAGTTCGCTGAACGGATTGCCAGCATCACGAACCCATCCGCGGCAGAACCGGTAGACTGTGCTCCACCCTACAGTACACTCCTACGTATGCGACTGTGTCTGTGCTGTAATCCAGAACTTGACGTGTCCGCATTTACAGTACCAACACGCAGTTGGCACCAGAGTGTTGGCAGTGCCAGCTCGGCACAACTCAACGGCTCAATTCTGGGGCAGAAAAAAAAAAAACTGTCCGGCGAAAAATCTCGCCGTCGCCAACAACGATCACGGGCTCGGATTGTTGGGGCGCCGTGCCATGGCACCTGCTTTTTCCATCTCGTTCTTTCCATTTTCGCTTCTCTCGACTGACGTTGGATTCACAGGGACCACTCTCACCGACAGAGGCGTGCCCCTGCAGTTTCTTTCTGTCATTACAAGTGGGGCGCTAATGTACTACATCCTACTGTACACCGCACTTGCGCACTAAGCAAGCAAGCAAACGTGCGGACATGGTCAGCGGCGGTCTGTGCTCTCCAGTGGCACCTCAAGCACAGCCGCTCGCCTACTTGCAAAGCACAGCTCGCGGTTGGAAATGACAACATGTTGGGAGACCAAAAATCCCATTCGTTTCTTGAGGCTTGGGCTCCGCGTCCCAACAACCAACACCAACGTGGCTGCGAGCTAAGCTCGCCGAGCTTACACCGACGTTCGTTCGATCGTTGATCCGCGCCCCGCGCTCGCACACAGGTGCCATGGGGCTAATATTCTGTCACGTCCTTCATTGCGAAGCCCACGGCAGCACGGTGGCACGATACTGCGGGCAGAAATCCAGAGTCCATCAGCCCGATGCGAAGTGCTCAAGTTTCCACAACCGCGCGAACTTGACATTGCAGCGCTGGCAACGGCCTGTCGCGTGTCGCGGATGCCGTGACAGATACGCGAAACCGTCATGCGCTTGACGCAAGTAAACCGCTGCTGTCAAAAATTTCACAAACTGCAGCCCTGGATACACCTTGGCGGTTTCGTCCACGACCACCTCCCACCTGCCACCATGGATGTGTGGACCGAGTGTCCAGTGCGAGGAATGCCTTCGTGCCACGCTGCCACAGTGATGTTCTTCCATGACCCAGACCTTGGGGCTGGACAGGTTTGCGGAGATCCATGGATGTTCACCGCCCATACTCAGAGAGACCTCAGTAATCTCCCAGGACGGTTAACTACAGTAAGTGTACCGGACGGGTGGAGAAGTCCAGCACTCTCAACAAAATCCAGTGGCGACACGGCCTTCTGGGCTGGCATTTGTGGACGAGGAAGTTCGTGTCTGATGGTGTCGGAAACCTGTGTTCCAGCTCCAGTTTGTCGGCGGAGCGCAGTGCCCAGGTGGCGGCACGGAATGGCATGGGCCATTTTGAGGCTCCAGAGGGTTTCGGCGTGTTGGTGTGGCAGCGAAGTACAGTGCTGCACAACAACAGCTCGGGGCCGTGATCAGCCAGCATGCGGTGGGTGGCAGTGCCACTGGCACTGTCGGCCCACAATTGGCCGAAAGACGCGGGCGGACCAATCAGCTGCCGCCATGGCTGATATTGGCCTAAATAGACGCCAGAGTCCGTTTCGGAAAACCTGGACTCTCTGGGTGGTCGGCCGATTGCTCGGTTCGTTGGCCGCACGCACCCGCGTTCTGGTCAGAAAGATCCACTTTCCGGACTCGGCATAGACAGGTCTAGGGGAGCTGCTCGGGTTGGTTGGTTCGGTTCGGCTCCGCCGTCCCTCATGTTCCTGGATCGGTCCAGCGAAAACCAGGGTTTGAGTCCAGACCGGGGGCTGTGCCTGTCTGTTTTTTGTGTTCTGCGGATCCCTTCCCCCGCGCTTCGCGGCGAACGCTGGACGGATTGGAAAAAAACAAACTCAGTTGATCGCGCCGTTCGGTCCGGAGAGCGACAGCTTTCGACTCGCATGCGGCCAGCAGCAACAGCACATCCCGAGTCTCACGCCCACCCGGCCGGCTGGTCTGCTCTGGGCTTGCCGCTGGACGCTGGACGCTGGACGCTGGACTCCGGGCGGCGCTGGGACATCGCCGCATTGCGCGTCTTGGGTTCGACTCGCCGCGTGTGACGGCGCAGAGAGAAACCCGCGCGACGCAGGCGATCCGATCCGCACTGTGCTGACCCGAATCGCGCATCTGGCCGACCGCGCCCACTGAAACTAACGCAGGCGGCGGCTCGCTCGTTCTCACCTTCTCCAGCACGACAACTGGACTGTCCAGTCTGTCCGGGGAGTCGCGCTCCGGAACGACCAACGCCGAGCACGCGTCCAGAGACGCCCACTCTGCGTTATTGACCCTCCCCCCCACACATAAAGCCCCCAGAATGCGCTCGGTGCTCACGGAGGACGACGCCATCGACAGCATCTCCCTCCGCGCCACACCGAGTATGGACGCGATGGCCGACGACCGGCGGCGGCCCGAGCTCCGCAAGCACAAGACGCTCAAGGCGTTCGACGTCCCCACGACCGAGAACCGCGCGCCGAACCAGTACTCCTCCTCCTCCTCCTCTCCGGACGCGTCGTCCCGGATACGCAGCCTCCCGGAATCCAGCGACGCGGCCCGGATACGCGTCCAGCGGCAGCGCGACTACGAGATGGCCGCGAGCATCCTCGAGGCGCGCAACCGCGCGGACCTGGCGCGGCGGCGGCCGCACATCTCGTTCGACCACCAGCGCATCAGCCTCGAGGCCACGTTCCGGACGGCGCCCGGCGGCCGCGCGCGCGTGGTGCTCGAGGACGAGGACGAGTCCGCGTCGCCGGACGCGGTCGTGCGCCGCTCGCTGCGCGCCGCGAGCGAGGCGTATCTGCAGCGCCACAGCGAGGCGTCCGCGGCGGCGGCCCCGGCGGCGGCGGCCTCGTCGTCCGAGAACGACCACAGCTCGAGCAGCCGCGAGGACGACTCGGGCAGCACGAGCACGAGCGGCGGCGGCAAGAAGAAGAAGAAGACCGTGTCGTTCCAGGACGAGTCGGCGGGCGTCGCGGGCGTCGCCGCGCTCTCGAGCAGCTCGCGGCGGCACCTCATGGACCAGGCGCGGTGCAACGACGACGAGACCGGGCCCGGCAACGGCCACACGTCCTCGCCCATCCACGCCGCGTGCTGCAAGGGCGACCACGTCGTGGTCGCGCACCTGCTGGGCCACTACGGCGCGCTGGACGCCGCCAAGCTCGTCAACTCGATCTGCTCGTGCGGCATGACGCCGCTCCAGGTCGCGTGCGACCAGGGCCACGCCAAGGTCGCCAAGCTGCTGCTGCGCCGCCAGGCGCGCCCCAACAAGCGCAGCAGCCAGGCGCTGCCCGCGGCCGCCGGCCGCGCGGGCCACCTGAGCGTGGGCGTCGCCAAGAAGCGCCACCGCAGCTGCATCGCGCTCGCGAGCGCGCGCCGCGACGCCGAGATCGTCGAGCTGCTGCTGGAGCACGGCGCGCACGTAGACGAGGACGCGCTCGTGACCGCGAGCTCGCTGGGCGACGCCGCGGTCGTGCGGCTACTGCTGCAGACCCCCAAGAAGAGCGCCATGGGCGGGCTCGCGAGCGGCCTCGAGAAGCTCTGGGGCGGCTCGAGCGCGAGCTCGTCGTCCTCGTCGACTTCTGCAGCATCTAGCAACGCGACGGGCGAGCTGGACGCGGCCTGGATCTCGAACGCCGCGGTCGTCGCCGTGGCGAACGACCACCCGGGCATGCTCCCGGTGCTGCTGGGCGACGGCCACTCGGCGGCCTCGCGCGCGCGCATCGTGCGGTGCGCGATCGAGGCCACGACGCTCGCGGACTACAAGCTGCTGCGGTGCCTGACCAAGCTGTTCGACCACGCGCTGCTCATCGACGCGCGCGACGGCAACCACAACACGCTGCTCCACCTGGCGGTCAAGCAGGCGAGCTCGCGGTGCGTGACGCTGCTCATCCGCCTGGGCGTCGACGTGAACGCGCGCGACGCGCTGAGCATCACGCCGCTGTACATGGCGTGCGCGCGCGGCCAGAGCTCGATCGTCAAGCTGCTGCTCAACGCCGGCGCGTCCTGCGAGGCCATGGGCCCGAATGACGAGACGCCGCTCCACATCGCGGCGCAGGAGAACCATCTGAGCTGCGTGACGCTGCTGCTCAGCGAGGGCAGCGCGCCCGTGGACGGCACGACGCTCGACAAGTGCACGGCGCTCCACCTCGCCTGCCAGCGCGGGAACACGGCGGTCGCCAAGTGTCTGCTCGACCACGGCGCCGACGTGAACGCGAAGACCGTGTGCGACGAGACGCCGCTGCTCAAGGCCAGCCGCATGAGCAACATGGAGACCGTCAAGCTGCTGCTCTCGCGCGACGCCGAGGTCGCGACCAGCTCGACGTCGTCGATCTCGAGCTGCGCGAGCAGCGTGCGCACGGCCTCGCGCACGACCGGAGAATACGCGCACACCGCGTCCACGTCGTCGTCCGTGTTCTCCACGGGCAGCAGCGTGCGCTCGGTGGTCTCGGAGAGCGACGTCGACCGCTCCAACACGAACTCGAGCTCGCGCTCGCGCTCCACGGACGCAAGTTCCAGCTCGGGCACGGGCTCGTCGTCGTCCTCGAGCCGCCGCCGTCATCAGCACTCGCAGGCGCTTCTCCAGCGACTCGCGGCACATCAACTGCCGCGTCGCGCGGAGGAAGAGGCCGCGGAAGCGGCCGAGGTCGCCAGTGTGAGCAGCGCCTCGAGCGCGCGCAGCGACCAGATCTTCATGGCCAAGTCGAACTCGCACAAGTCGTTCAAAGGCTGGCTGAAGTCGGTCGTAAAGAACAAGTAAGTTAGTATTTTATCTATGGAGGAAGAGGAGGAGGAGAACAAGAGCCGAGCGAGGCTCATATTATTAATCACAGAGGTGATCTGTGCGTCCGCGAACGATAGCGGACGCCGTCACCACATCCACACCCCAAACACCACACTATTGCTACTCACTTGTGGATGATCTGCTCTTGAACTCCTTGGGAAGAGGTCTGAACAGGGATAAAATAGCACGTCCAGGTGAGAACGAATGAGGTCACGTTATAGTACGAAGTACAAGTCCCTGTCTATTATGTACATGTGGCTTTCATACTAGTAGGCTGACTCTAGATGAGCCGTGAGAAGTAGGCATCGTTCTTGAATGCCTGGAGGAGTTCGCTTGGTGTACATAGCAGCTTGAGAAGCTGCTTCTTGAGCTCAGTCCCACCGATCATGCCCTCCGAGCTGAGTGTCTCGAGCCCCAACTTGAACTCTCCACGCGTGAGCGGCTTGAACACGCCAGCGTCGTGGCTCACGTCGCAGTAGCATTCATAGAGGTCGTCCACACGGTACAGTTTGTGCGTTGTGCTCGAGTCGTCGATAGGAGACAACGTCGAGCTAGAATCAACACAGTTCGCTTGGGCAACGAGTCGGGTTGTCGCAAAGAGGATCATTTGCAGGTTGCGAGGTAGAGACGACACGTTGCTCTTCGACTTGCCCTCAAGAACCGTCTTGATAGTCTTGACGATGTCGATGAGGGAGATCGGCGAGCCGAAGTTCTCAACATCGCCACTAGGGTCACTGAGCTTCTGCAGAAGCACACGGCGACAGATATCGAGCGCAAGACGAACATCTCCGGACTGAGCCGCCACCTTGCGAGCAATGAAGGCCACGCCGTGGGCGTTCACAATCCGACACGCATCGGCTGCTCCACCCAAACGATCCATGAGGATGTCGCTGATCGTCTGGAACGAATACGGCTTGAAGACGATAACCTGAGGCTTGATGTTCGGCAATTGCAAGCGGAGTGACGCGAGGTGACGCTCAGTAAAATCAATCTGGTTGGCAATGCCGACAAGAATGAACGAGTGGCCATGTCGATGTGCCAATTCGAAAAGCCGGCATAATTCGGTTTCCATGCTGGTTTTCCCAAGGGCGTCAATCTCATCGAGTACGAGAAACCTGTGCCGAAGATACAGAGGTCAGGTATGTGCCTTTGGCGATGAAGGAATGATCTAAGTACGTACAGAGTCTTTGATCGTTTCAACCCCGTCTTCGTAGCACGCTCGATGGCCTCGAACGCCTCATCTCCGTCCGCAAACTCCTTGTTCGTCAGACTTTCTGCGACCTGACGAAACAGTTGATTGAAGTCGCTCAAACCCATGGCGTTCACGTGTACAGGAACTATCGAATCCGGGGCGTTCGTGAGTTTCTGTTCAGGCACGGAATTGGTTAGATGAGATGACAGACAGGTGCCACTGGAATGTCCAAATCCTTACCTCATGAAGCTGTCCAATCCCTTCACTCAGAGAGCGAAGCAGTGCCGATTTGCCGCACCCAGGTGAACCCGAAAGGTATAGGCTTCCGCCACGCTGTTCCTTGAAGCATCCGCGGCAGAAATCGAGGATTTTGTTGGATTCCGGTTCGCGGTGCGTGAAGATTGCTGGCTGATGCGCAAGTGATAATCTTGCAATGGACTGTTTGGCGAGCTCATGGGTAGAAAGGTTGGACTGTCTCGATGCCTTCGCTCTGATGGCTTTCTCAGCCGTCGGTGACGGTGTGAACGCGTTGCTCAGGTTCCGGGCTAAATGCACGCTTTCCGGAGTCGACTCTTCTTTCCTGGACTTCGACAAAGTGCTCTCAGGGGAGATTTGCTTGCTGGACTGAATCAGCGCGTTCAGGTCCTGGGTTGTTTCCTTGTCTTCCTGGTGCTTCGGAGCAGCTGACTTTTTCACACGATCCGTGGGTGGCGGAGTCAGAAACTCAGCCCGCTCCTGGTCGCTGATCTTTGCCTTCTTGGGGGCAGGTGTGTGTGCGATCTTACCATCTTCTGTCTCGCTATGTTTCCGCTTTTCTGGAGTGGCACGTTCTTCGCAGATCGGTTCGTCATTTTCGACGCCACGCTTGATCTCCTCGGCAGTGTCGTGCCAAATTCCACTTGTCTTCAAGTACTCCTCGAGCGCCGTCTTGGACGAGAAGTAGTCTTCGCCGCGCACCATGTCTTGCTTCTCCTTACCCGTTGGCTTGAAGTAATCGTACTCGAAGGCTCCAGGACGACAATACCATCCTTTTTCGGTCAGCCTTCTCCACACATCACCAAACTTGATCTCTTGCGACGACAGAGGCTGTGCACGATACTGCTTCACCTGATCGCGTGCTGGTTTGCGTCGACCAGACCCAACTGAAACAGAATTGCGAGAAGACCGATTCAGAACTCTAGAATCCTCCTCGTCGTCAGAGAGCTCGATCACGTCGATCCGTCGTGGTTGGAGTGCTCGCGTCGCCCGCACTTGAGCACGCTTCTTCGAATCCTCTTTATACACGCTCGGTCTACCATACGAGGCCTCGTGGTCGGCACGAAGCTTGTCGATGATCGCTGGCTCGAAGTCTTTGATGTACGCCTCAAGGGAAAGGTATCCTGCAAAGCAATCCTGGCCAACGCGAAGTTCCTTGTCATCCTTGCCCTGACAGTGAGGCTTGTAGAACATGAAACCATCGGCGGATTTCTTCATCGGCACGCCTCTCCAAAACCAACCACGGCTTCGTAACTCCTGTTCGACCAGACCTTGTTTCAGCTTGAATGGCGGCACAACCGGCCCGACGATCTCTTGGAATTTTCCTTTGCGCCGTCGGGGCGGTTTTGCGTTCGATTCTGTCCGGTTGTTGATCTGTGCCCTCCGAACTGGTCGCTTCAAATGAGCACGACCTTCGTCGTCGTCTTCATCATCATCTTCATCACTGGCACTGTCACTCTCCTCGGGATGATCACTCTCAGCGTCTGACATCTCGATATCTGAAGACGCCGCTTCGAGGGGCTGAGACTGTTCATCTTCTTCTCCGTCTTCCTCATCATTTTCATCCTCAGCTTCGCTTGAGCTCGCCATATCAGAGTCCTGCACATCGGATTGCTCGTCGTTGGAAGAGGTAAGTTGGTCTTGCACGCCAAGCAGGAGCAGAAACTTCGCAATGGCCGCTTGCTTGCCTTGGAAAATGGTCTCATTCGGGATGAAGCGATCGAATGATGTGTTGGGCATCACGTACATGACCTGGTTTGCGCTTTTGATCGTTTGCCAGCCCGATGCCATCATCATGCTCCAGAGGCTGTCTTGAAGCGGGCTGTCAACGGGTACGTCAGCGTCGATGTGCTGTGTCCACAGCTGGAGATACTTGACACACGCATCGTGGAGAGCTTCGAACACGGTTTCGTTGGGTCGAAACTCGAAAAACTGAACGCCAGGCATGGCGTAGATCTTGCTGCCGTCGGGCATCACAAAGGTTGACCACCCGGCTCGCTCCATGAGCGACCAGCACTGCGCCGTAAGCTCTGGTGTCAGCGTGGGCCTCGCTGTCGTTTCCTCCTTCTTCTCAATCTTCTCCACTGGGGCCTTCCGTGAGATCTCCTTTTCTTTGATCTCTTTCTGCAGTAACGATGCCGCGACAGTCGTCTTGAATGCCGGACGTGCCGCCGTGATCGTGGGCGTCGGCCGCGCGTGCTGCTGTGCGATGCCCCCTCGCGTCTTCGGGGCGGTGAGGAACGCCATGAAGAGCCCCGCGGCGTCCTCATCGTCGTTCGCCTCCTCGCAGAACCTGGTCGCGTCGCCGCACGCGCGCAGAAACGCACTGTTCTGCTCCACGCGCGCGATGGTCTCGGCGTCGATGTGGTGGGTGCGGCACACGTTGCCAAAGTCGTCGGCGCCGTCCCACCCATGGGACAATATCTCCTTCTCCTCCGCCACGCAAACGCGCAGGCTCGGCACGACCGTGGCGTGCGTGGCGATGCCGGCGCCGTGGACCACGGGGCGCACGCCGAAGAAGAAGACCACGCGGTCGTCGCCGCCCAGCGCCGGCTTCATCTCCTTGAGCGCCGAGAGGTCGTGCGTGTGGCGCGTGGCCGCGCTGTAGCTGTCGTACACGCACGCGGGCCAGAACACGCGCTGGCTGGCGAGCTTGACCCACCGGAGGCGGTCGCGCGGCGGCGTGTCCAGCGGCGGCATGTCCCCTCGTAAGCGCGTGATGTGGGAGGTTGCCGGCCGGAGCGAGTTTAGCGGTTTGAGTTTGTTTCCGCGCCAAAATGCGGTCGAGCGGCACCGGCAACTTCAAACAAAAAGCCCACCAGACCCACTTAAGTTAACCATAAAATCTGGGTTTTTGGTGCAGCAGCCTGATCTTTCGACGAAATCCTGGATGTTTTGCGGATCTTCGCGCCAGCAGACGACACCCGTGCGCGCGCGAAACTAGGAAGCGGTTTTAGTGGGAACCTGAATTTGAACCGGTTGCTAAGTACGAATTCAGATGCACCTCAAGCGCGTGAGGTTTTACTATTTACCAGGAGGAGGAGGCGAGGAGGAAAGTATCCAATCAGCGATCCGCGCGCGCTTTCGGGTTCTGTTGGCGCGCCAACAAACAGGTCCCAACGTTTCGTGACCCGCCTCGAGAATCCCAACGTTTCCCCTCCATTTCCCCACACGCCCCGAGAGATACCGCGTCCATGGTGATGGAGTTCGAGACGACAGCGACCGACGCGCACGCGGCCAACGTCGACGTGGAGATGGATGCAGGCGACTGCATCGACGACGAGATGGAGGCCACGCAGCGCTTCGAGGACGAGCCGGTCGAGGTCGAGACGGCGGCGGCGCCGACTCCGGCGGCGAACGCGACTCCTGAGGTGGCGACGGCGGCCGCGGAGCCGGAGGCCGACGGATCGTTCGCGGTCGCGGGCGCGTCCGAGAGCGCCAAGCCGTTCGCGGCGGCGTTCGGCACCGTGTGGCAGGTGCTGGTGTCGCTCGGCTGGCAGACGGCGCAAGGTCCCGGCACGGAGTTCGTGTCGATGCCCGGCACACAGTTCTTCAACTTCCGCCCCAACATCAACGTGTTCGACTCCAAGGGCAAGGCCTGCTGGAAGTGGCTCGCGAGCGCGGCAGACCGCGAGCCGACGCCCACGGAGGAGGAGCTGGTGTGGGAAACGCTCTGGACGATCGCCGAGAAGCAGTTTGGCTGGTACACCATGAGCAGCGGCAACGAGACGTGGTTCGTCAAGCCCAACACGCAGTTCACTGAGTTCCAGCCCAACGTTACGATCTTCCAAACCAAGAAGCGCGCCGTGCTGCAGGCGCTCGCGATCAACAAGGTCAAGGTCGAGCTGGGCGACTCGGTGGAGGGCAAGCAGGTGATCGACTTTGCCGCCAAGCCCGAGGAGAGCAAGCCCAAGGCGAAGAAAGAGAAGAGCACCGAGACGCCCAACAAGAGCAAGGCGAAGAGCGATTCTTTCACGACGCCACCGCCCAAGAAGAGCGCTGCGTCCGCATCGTCGTCTGGCAAGAAGGCCCTGACTTCGTCCGGTAAGAAGGCGGGCAAGAGCCCTGGCTCAGGTAAAAAGGCCACTGCCTCCGCGAAGAAGAATGTCAAGAGCCCCAAGACGCCGAAGAGCGCGAAGAAGAGTGCGGACGAAGATGCCGAGGCGAAGCCGAAGCCTGAGCCACCGCTGCAGTTCCACGTGCCAGAGTTCAAGTGCACGTTTGCCCACGTCTACAAGACTCTTCAGGAGCGCGGGTGGCACCACAAGCCGGGCTCATTCGAGTACGACTACTTTTCACCGGACTACACGAAGGAGACCCAGATCCTGAACGGTAACTACTTCCAGTCTGCCGCGGAGTTCGAGGGTTTCCTCAAGGACTCGGGAATGTGGGCGGATATTGAAGCCGAGCTCCGTGAAGAGCACGCTGCTCTGGTCGATGAACTTCGCCAAGAAGCTGAGGAGAAGCGCCAAAAGCTGAAGGAGCGTCAAGCCGCGAAGGAGGCCACGGAAAAGGCGAAGGCGAAGTCCAAGACGACCCCCGCCAAGGAGGCAAAGACGCCTCGTTCGCCGCTGAAGAAGAAGAAAAAATCGGCGTTCACGGCATCCATCGAGGCTTCGAAGGCGCTTGCGGCTGCCAAGAGCTCCGGTACAAAACGTGAAGCCCCCCAGGAGGTCAAGATCACGATGGGCAAGGTGGTGGAGAAGCTTGTGAAGCGCGGATGGCACTACCGGCCCGGGCGCTTTGAGTACGACTACTTCAAACCGAACGTTACGATCAAGAATGGTAAGGCAGGTGAAGACTACTTCCAGAGCCTGAGTGAGCTTGAGGAGTACCTGAAGACGACGGACCTGTGGGATGAAATTTCTTATGAGATTCGGAACGGTATGGAAGATGATGACGAGGACGACGAGGACGACGACAGAAAAAAGAAGGCGACACCCCCACCGGCCAAGAAGCAACGCGTCGAGTCTCAGCCGGTCAAGTCGCCACGAGAAGAGAAGCGGACAGCGACCGAACCACTGGAGCCGGCGGCAGCGGCTCTGTCGAACGATATTTGGGGGAACTCGCACCAGATTGACTTTGAACAGTACTAAGCCGCTCGAACCTATCACCTCTCAAGGGAAAGGATGCCTGTCGTAAGTAGTGGCGTTTGAATATAGTAGATTTGACGACGACACCCAGTTTGTTGCTGGTATTGCGTGCGGCATTCGTAGGTTGTGACTCGGATTAGCACAACATGGTAGACTACAGCACGCCCTTGAGTGATGCACCAGCGCGGCGATGAATGCTCTGGCGCTCGGCCTCGATGCGCTGAATGGCCTGCTTGAGTTCCTATTGTTTCGAAAGAACGAGGGCGAATGAGAAATCGCTTCCGAGAAGCCAACGACTCGGGATCTCTTACCGTGATTTCTTCAGGTGTAGCGTCGGTCTTGGGAGTCGCCGTGAGGTTGGACATGTTCGAGTCGGCCATCTACAGTGGCGGAAGGCCAAGAAACAAACGAATCAGTCGTTGGGCGCCATTGGAGACAGCCCGAGGGGAGGCTAGGAAACGAACCCGGGAGCTGAGGCGGTTGAGGATCTCGAGGATGCGATCTTTGTCAGCTGTGACAGGCCGGAAGTCATCTCAGTACCAGTGGATCGAATCATAACCGCACAAACGCGGGCGCAGGCGCACCGTAGGCGTCGACGGCATCGTACGGCTTGTCGGCGGAGTGGCTCTCCCTGTCGACGTCCATAGCGGGCCACAGAATTAATCAACCGCAGCGGGCGACATGAGACGGTAGAGGAGATCAGCTTCTTCACGTACATCTTCTCAAAGACGACGTCCATGAGCTTTTTCAGCTTGTGCATGTCGTCCATCATCTGCATGATCGGCTCCATGGTGGCGGGCGATGTTCCGCGTTGTCGGGGGAAAATGCCCTGTTCCGGTTACGGAGGTTATAGAACGTATTGGTTACACGTGAAACTAAATTACTTAAGTTATCTGATCGTGTGTAACCCTGGATCCCAATCCATTGTTTCGGGGAGAAGGTGGGGGCAACATTGAAGTGGTTCGAATGCAACCTGGACTACTCAAACGTGGGGCTATTGCTACCCATATATACATCCATGGAGACGAGTTGGTGAGCGCGTACAGCTCACTGGACGAGAGTGATCTCGCGCTCGTGAAGTGGCTGGACCCGGCGGGCGTTTGGTCCCGGGATCACACCGCGAAACGCCTCGAGCTGCTCGACTGAGGCCTCAGCGACATCGCGGACCACGACCCACTCGACGCCCTCCGTGTACGGCGGGGTCGTCAGCGAGCCACGGTACCGGAAGAAACTGCCGGAGAGGAGATCGAGCGGCGCTGGATCGATGGTGCCGAGCGGGATCGTGGTTGCCACGCCCGGCTTCAGTCCAGAGAGCTCGTTCCAAAACTATTGAATACCCAACCACGAGAACTCAGTGAGCGGCGCGAGCGTTTTGGTTCTACAGACCCGGACGCATCAGTTCGGTCTCACCTGCGAGAGGAATGGATTCTCGTTGCCTTCTCGGAAAAAGATGGCGACAACGGCAAGACTTCCGTCCGAGGCCACGTGGACCAGGTGCAGCTCCATCGCTTCGTGGTCGCCATCCAGTGTGTGTTCACCTGCAGTAGCACGCCATGGTCTCAGTATCTTGTCAAGTGAGTAGCTACTTCCCACTACAGCGGCTTGAACTCTGGCGTCATCGTGAGGTACGTACTGGGTGTGTGGAAGTGGAACTGGACGGCGTGGAAGACCTTGCCACCGATCACGAGTGTGTTCTTCACAGGCGACGTCCAGCGGACGGAGAAGCCATCGCCCGTGTACTCGAGGTCGGCCTCGCCACTCGCGGTAGTGACCGCGACTCGGTCACGGGACTTGCGTTGGCGAGCGATGGAGCAGTGGTCTACGCGGATGTCGATGGGCGACTGTGCCGTCATCATAACCGGTGCGGGCTCCTGGCTTTCCCCCGTGGTGAGAGCATTGTCATCACCAAGAATCGCGTCGCCATCGCTGAACCCCGAGCCACGAGAGCTTGGCGAGTGCGTGCTCGCGTCGGATTCGTCCTCGGAGAGCGATAGTGTGGGTCGACGCTCGACGGCGTCACGGGTCTTGCTCGGGAAGCAGCATTCGCAGTTGCTGGGTCCAGCATCTTCATCTCCGGACAGCGGACTGGACAATGTCCACTTCGACTGGGACACGAGCAGCGAGTCACAAGATGCGCGAGTTCGCTTGTTCATCGTTGTGTAGCTCTGGAGGGTTGGGGGCCTCGCTGTCGAATCGCAAATGGACCACGAAGAATACAGCCCACGAATGGAATCACCGCTGCCCACTGCTCTGCCACCGGGTGCCTACCGGTACGAGTACGCTCCGCTTCCGGTCCAGACGAAGCTCGGCCCGCGCGTGGTGTTCCGGGGAATGGAGCGTTTCCACCTCACAGCGCCGGATGGGCCGAAGTGGGGGGAAGGCAGAAAGGAAGATGGGCGCGCCAGCGGCCTGGATGGCAGTGCGCGCGTTTCCAGCGTCTGGACGGCAGGCGTGTTGCCTGTTGTGAACGCACGTGCGTGTGGGGCGCTGCGTCCGGATCGCGTTGGCTGCTCGGTCTAAACAATCCGTGGCGGAGAGGGGGAGTGGGGAAAGGGATTGCACTGGCCGGTCGCTCCGTCGGTCGGTCGGCGCGCGTTGTTGTACAAGCGGGATCTGGATTGCAGTGGCTGGTCGGGGGCCGGTCGGTCGGTGGTGTCGACGCGCTCGCCCCGCGAAGCGACAGGGAGGAACCATCTCACGAATTGCCTGGGGTCTAACCTCTCGCACTAGGGTCATGGCGCCATGGCAGTGCCACCGCCATGTTGCCATAGCAGCGATTGCCAGGGACAGTCGCCAAATCTGGAGAGGGGGAATCCATGGCAGTGCGTGCCGGTGCGGTGGCACCATTTTGCCGCCTGGTTCGGTTGGTGAGTTGGAAGCCGCTCACCTGTCCAAAGGGATGTGCGAAACGTTGCGGTAAAGACAAGCAGCCACCCGCGTCATCGCCTGATTCATCCATCGTCATCCTCCAGAATACGTCAAACATAATCAATATGTACCAAAACAAGGTTGTTTCAAATATGCCATCGGCTAATTTATTCCACCACAAAACCGTGTTTTGAAATAGATCACTTCGTAATAGTGACATGTGGGGTTACCTCTCGCCTCTCGTCTGCTGAACCGCCAGACTGCAATCCCCGCCCAAATAGATACAAATCATTCTCACAAGCATCAACACATTCAATCTCACAAATGATATCCCGTCAAACTCGGAATCCCACCAGAGACGGGCGCTCCCATTGTACACCCACATAACGCTGTCTGCATGGCTGGCCGCCTTCCTTCCTCGCCTTCGAATGCGAGTGCTTGGGCGTGGCGGCTCTCGATCCACTGGCGTGCGCGTGACCAGCAAAAGAATACGTGTATTCACCCACCCACGCATGGCTCGTATCTCTGGGGTCTCATTTTCGAGGGGCGGAGCCCTAGGGCTCTGCTATTGGATTAGCACGCGAGCCACACGTGGCGGTGGTTCAGCGGCTGCAGGTCGCGCGCGTTCGTGCCCGGCAGCGCGCGGTGGAAGACATCCAGCTGCTCGCGCGAGGCCTCCGTGACGTCGTGGATCACGACCCACTCGACGCCTTCGGTGTACGGCGGCGTCGTGAGCGAGCCGCGGTACCGGAAGAAACTGCGCTGCGCCACGTCCAGCGCGCGCGGGTCCACGGCGCCCAGCGGGATTGTGCTGCCCTCGCCGGGCTGGTGGATTCGCGGGAGTGCGTCCCAGAACTGACCCAGGAACGGGTTGTGCTTGCCCTCGCGGAAGAGCACGCCCAGCACCGCGAGCGTGCCGTCCGCGGCCTGGTGGACCATGTGGAGCTCGAGCTCCTCGTGGACGCCGTCCAGCGTGTGCTCGCTGGGCGTGTGGAAGTGGAACTGCACGGCGCGGAAGACCTTGCCGCCGACCGTGAGCGCGTTCTTGCCCGGCGCAGTCCATTGCACGGAGAAGCCGTGGTCGTTGGTCGCGAGCTCGGCCTCGCCCTCGCCCATGACGAACGCGATGGCGTTCGGGCACGAGTACGTGGGCACGTGCTCGCTCTCGTCCTCGTGGATGTCGATCGGCGACTGCTGCGGCTCGGGCTCCTCCTCAAGCTGCTCGTCAGACGATGACACCGCCTCAGCCACCTCGACGTCCCTCTGGATAGTTTTGTAGTTGGTGGTGGTCTTCTTGGTGCTCAAAGTGGAGATCGACAGGCGGCGGTGCACGCTCGAGGCCGCCGAGGCCGAGAGCTTGCGCGTGATCCGGACCTTGTGGCGCGGCGACGCGCAGCACTCGCAGGCGTCCGGGCCGGACTCGCCCGGCGCCGGGTTCGAGAGCGACCACGCCGACTCGGGCGAGAGCACGGACTCACAGCGCACGCCGTCCATGGATGTCGTTGGGTGGTGTCGTGGAAGAAGGGAGTGAGCCGAAGGCCGTCGAATCCGAAATGAGCCATCGAGAAGGAGATTGATAGGACCGCCGACTGCACAGAGCGGGGGGAGGTGAAGGGAGGGAATCCCCGGAGAGGAGACGAAGTGGTGACGCCGTGGCGGCGCATCCAACCCACAGAACGTACACCGTCGCTGTGGGTTAAACGCCTATTACGCGTGAGGGAATCCACACGACGGGGATCCCTTTCTACAGTCCGGGGCGGGAACGAGAAGGTGGGAGGGAGGATGTGCGCGTGGACTGGAATCACACTGGATCCGTTTGAGGTTCACGCCGTCCTCATGGGAATCTTTGGCGTCGGCGGTAATCGGCGCGTGGGTTGAGATGACGGCTCGTGACCGCTTGGGCGGCTCTCCTTCGAGCCTACATGGACACACTTGCGGCCTGAAACGGTCGCTCCTCAGGGTGCATCCACGTACCGTAAAACAGGCAAGCCGGTGGAATGGCATTGGGGTCCGTGTGGCGCCACGTCGCTCATCGCGAGCCGATGCTGGGCAGCGTCGCCGTATGCGTGGAGACGCTGAGAACGGAACCTGGAGCCCCCCTGCCGGCCGCTCCAGATCTCTGGATGGCGGACGGAGCCTCCGTTGTGGCGGTGCCTGCGAGTGTACCGGTACAGCAAGCGGAGGCTGTCGCGTCGCTTTGGCTCTGTCGCACGGGCGCACGAGTCGACGCGCGCCGCTGGGTGAGAGAGTCCGTATCGATGCTGCTACAGTACACTGTAAAGCGTCCGACCTCTTGAGCCGGGGGAGCGGGGGCGCCACGTCACACGACACGACAATCGACGATCGGCGGTGATCGAGAAGGCAAAAACGCGGGCTCCAGTCCCTGATGAGGGGCTTCCTCGCGAAGGTTCAGTCCACCGTGCTGAATGTAGCGTGTCTCAGCCTGGTTCAGAACTTTGTTGAAGTTGTCTGGCTGCCTGAAGAAGACGAAGACGACAGAAAACCAACTGGTGATACGCACACGACGCGTCCAATTGACAGCGGGGCACCGCGCTTGACACCTGCCGGCGGCCACGCGAATCAGATCGAACTGGAAGGGAAAGTTGCCACGGTCTCACTTAGGAAGGCGGATGTGTGTATTGACTGGTAGATGTAATCACTCGCTCCTCATCACCCCACGCTATGGGGGCAGCTACCGACGGCTGCCCGCGTGAGAAGAGGGTGGTTGCTTGTTGGATGACCTGCAGCGCATCTGTGCTTCCTGAACGTTTCTACTGCACGTTGACGTCGACACCGGGGCGCAAGGAAAGACAAAACAGTGACTCGCAGCGCCTAGCACGCGAGCCACACGTGGCGGTGGTTCAGCGGCTGCAGGTCGCGCGCGTTCGTGCCCGGCAGCGCGCGGTGGAAGACATCCAGCTGCTCGCGCGAG
>JAMFLL010000974.1:0-22083 GCA_027475725.1 Pythium rhizo-oryzae | reverse complement strand
AAGCGCGGGGGGGGCGGGGCCCCACATCCAGCCCCCGCCCACAGGCGCACGCAGCTGGAGCGGGGCCGGCGCCGGCGCGGACAGCCGCCGGCACCATCGCCTGCTTCAGTGCAGCTGCCCGTGATCGATCCTCGTCTCGTGAAGCGGTCCACGGCACCGCACTCGCCGCAGGAGGAGCAGCAGCGCGAGCGCCAGCGCAGCAAGCCGCCGAAGCCGAGCGTGTACGAGCTCGAGAACCAGCGGCTTGCGGCGCTCGTGAGCCACCACAAGTCCCCGCACAAGCCGAGCCGAATGAAGTACGTGGCCTGCTTGAGTAGTCGCTGATCGTGCTGCTCTCGGTAACGTGAGATTTACATGCCAACCAGAACGGTGCTCATCAAGAAACCTAGGCCGCGCATCGTCGAAGACATGCTAGCACTCGAGCGACGCTATGCGCTCAGCGCGTGTCGCTTGCAGCGGTGGTGGCGCTCACTCTCTCGCCGGCGCTTTTGGAAGTCGTACTTCCTGAAAGTGCGCGCCGCGACGCAGATCCAGCGCGTTATACGCGGGTTCGTGTGCCGCTGCCTCGTGCGCTCGTGGCATCGTAACCGCACACACCGCGCTGTGTGCATCCAGGCGGTCGTGCGCGGCTTTCTGTGGCGCAAGATTATCTCATCTTGGAAGCGCTGGGAGTACGTCAACGTCGTGCGCATCCAGGCCATCGTGCGGGGCCACTTTGCACGCCGCACCACGCGGGAACGCCGGCGCAACATTGCGGCACTCCATATCCAATGCCTGTGGCGGGGCGCGCGGTCGCGCCGCGAAGCGGACTTGCTGTGGCTGGCCAACCGCGCCGTCGAGCTGCAGCGGCTCGTGCGTGGCGTGCAGGCGCGCAAGCGTGTGCGGCGCAAACGACAGGCGTTCAACTGCGCGGCAACCGAGATCCAGCGCGTCTTCCGCGGTACACAGGCACGCGCGCTGGTTGAGAACATTTTACGCGACCGCGAGACGGCGAACCGCATCGAGTGGATGCGCATGCTCGAGGTCGAGGAAGAGTGGCATCGCCAACAGCGCGATCGTCTTCAGGCGAGACTCGACCGGTTCAAGCTGCTGGAACAGTGAGCTAGTCCCACGCAGTAGATGGACTTGCGGCTTGTGTCCGTTCACTGACTGTGCTGCGTGAACTGCATAGGCTTTGTGAGCTGGAAGAACAGTACTACCGAGCCCACGAACGGATCAATGACGTGAGTGCCATCGTACGAAGTCGGATCGGGAGGTTGCGATCTGACTGGTGTTCCTGTCGTGAATAGATGGAGGCGATCTACCAGGACATGCAGGTCCAGCGGCTGCGTATCTCCCCTCGTGCCATCGAGCATGGGTGGGTCGAGGAGATGGAACAAAAGATGCGCCTCCAGCGCCGAGCCATCACGGAGGCGAAGACCGAGGTGGTGTTTGAGCTCGGGTTTAAGTTCAAGCGGAAGGAGGAGGAGTACCTCGCGTTTGTCGAGCGGATTCGAGCTCTGGAGGACAAGCGGCGACGGGTACGCGCTGTTGCTTCCTGGTTCTTTGCATTCGCAATCGACTAACTGGAGTGTTGTGTGTGACGGGAACGGTGCAGTTTGAGATCGCACGGGACGAGGAGTTCCTGGACTACTGGGAGGTTCGTAGGTCCATGGAACGCTAAACGTATCTGCCGTGTTTGACGCAATCGCATGCGTGTGTACAGCGCGAGTGCAGACACCGACACGAAGTCAAAGAACTCGAGCGAAGGCGCCGGGTGGGCGACACGAAGCGACGGTGGCGGATCCAGTTCTATCGATTCAACGGCAAGCCCGACAAGCGGTGGCGCGGCACCCGCTGGACGGACGACGTGCTCGAAGACGCCAAGCGGCGTGAAGTGTTTTGTCTGAGTAACACAAATCTGTTGGCGGAGATCCAGGCCAAGTGGAGAGCGCACCTCGAGCACCCCCGCGACGAGCAGGCCGAGAGGACAGAGGAAGAGATCACGCGCGAGCGTATCAGTGAGCTGGAAGAGCAAGTCGCACTGGTCGCGGCGAACGCCCAGACGCAGCAAACTGTAGCGATCTTTGACCCTGTCTTCCGGGACATTGAGGCGCGCTTCTCCCAGGTGAAGCGTCAGCAAGAGCGCAACGACAAAAAGGCTAAAGCCTACCAGACAGCGCGGGAGGCAGCCGCCCTGGAAGCTCGCCTGGAACGCGATGCGCGCCAACTGGAGCCGCCGCCGCCGAGTACGAAAACAGATTCCTCCGAGCGGCAGCTCAAGCTGCGACGCGCGATGCAGGCATCTCGGATCCCGTGGCACTTACTCGACCAGCTAAGTGCCGAGCGCCGCAAACTCGACGAGGAGAAGGCGATGTTCAACGTTTGGCACAAGGTGCCCACTTCCATGTTTGCGAAACCCATCGCCAAACCACGCGTGGAAAACGAACTTTGAATTATTTGTACAAGTGATAAGCATTTCAACGACGAGACACAGCCTGTGTAGCCTGCGCGACCGCGTTGAGAACGTTCAAGCGACCGTGACCGTAGACATTGTTCGGGAAGACCATGCTTGTGGCCGTCGCCGCGCCAGACAGACACGAGTCGGTGATGTGCGGTACGAGCGGCGCCTGGTCCGTCGAGCTCGTGAGCAGCTGCTTGATCGCTGAGGGCGAGAGCGTCGGGTTGGCTTGCAGCATCAGTGCGACGGCGCCGCTCACGAAGGGCGCCGACGCGCTCGTGCCCGTGAACGCCACGACAGCGGACGAGGAGGCGCTGTGCGCCGCCACGACGTCCGTGCCAGGCGCCGCGAGGTCGGGCTTGATCTCTCCGTCCAGGTTGGGTCCTCGTGCGCTGAGCGCCGCGATGTCATCGGCCGCGGTGGTCGCCCCGACCGTGATGCCGGACGTCCAGTCGGCGGGCGACCGCACGGTCTTGCACTTGGCGCCGCGGTTGCCGTTCGAGAACACGGGCACGATGCCCGCGGCGAGCCACGCGTCGACGGCCGCCTCGAGCGCGCGCTCATCCATGGCGTCGTAGTTCCAGCTCATGTTGATCACGTGCGGCCGCTGCGCGCAGTCGAGCTGCTGCTGCGCGTCGAACGGGCACAGCAGGAACTGCGCGCACGCGAGCATCCACGTCTCGTCGCAGTCGCCCCCGGCGTCGCACGCGCGGCACGCAAGCCAGGACGCGCCCGGCGCGACGCCGAGGCCGTTGCCCCCGGCGAGAATGCTTAGCACCGACGTGCCGTGACCCAGCGGATCCACGGGCGTCGGGGACCCGTCCACCGCGTCAAACCATCCGTGCTGCGGCACCATGCGGCCGGCAAGCGACTCGTGGGTCGCCAGCACGCCGGAGTCGGCCGCGGCCACGCGGATGCCCGTGCCGTTCAGCCCGCGCTGCTGCCACACCTGCGGCGCCTGGATGCGCTCAAGCGCCCACGCGTTCTGCGGGACCGCCGCTGTTGTACTTGAGATCGCGGAGACGTTGGCGTGCGAGGCGGCGCCCACCACGGGGAGCCGCGCGACACGTGCGACGCGGACGTCGGCGACGTCGGGCAGCGCACGCAGCGCCTCGACCAGCGCGGGCGTCGCGCCGCGCACGGCGACTTCGTTGGAGATCCACAGGCTCGTGGCGTTCGCGGCGGGCGCCTCCCGGACCCGCTCGAGCACGGGCGCGTGGCTCTCTTGCGCGTAGCGCACGAGTCCGTCCACGAGTTCCGTGACGTGGTCGCTGTCGCTGTCGAAGCTTCTTGCGCGCGGCTCGGCGTCACACGCGACGCGGCGCTTGCGCAGCCTGCGCCGGATCGCCCGCATGTCGGTCAGCTCGCTGGGTCGAGGCTGCTTCATCGTCACGATCACGTTGACGGTCGCGGTCTCGTGGGCCGCTTGCGTGGTGTGCAGCGCCGCCAGAAGCACCAGCGAGATCGCCTGGAGCAGTCGCATGTCTTGAGAAGCAGCTCAGCTGTCGGACGCTTGAGAGCGAGAGAAAGAGAAAAAGAGAATGACGGGGGGAGTCCGTTGGCGTGCTCGACGTGAGTCACCTCGTGAGCTACTCGCAGAGGTGATGGACGGGTCACGAGTCGCCCGTGACACGCGTCTCCGCCAAACCAGCTGCCTCGGTGGAGGTGCAACACCTCGGAGACCACATACCCAAACGGCGCGAGTGGAGCTAGTATCATATTTCAAAGGTTGTACACTACTACTGCAGATCACGCGGTCTTCATGAGGTTCTTGATGCCACCGTCGCTGACGTTGAGCAGCACGTTGCCCTGCTTGTTGGCCACGAGCATCTCGGCGAGCAGGCTGTTGGAGGCGTTGCCCGTGACGACAGTCTTATCGTTCTTGGCCAGCGACGCCAGCAGTTCGAGGCGCTGCATGTCCAGTGTGTGCGCGCGGACCTTTTCGAGCTTCTTGGCGGCGGCGCCCTCAGCGCGCGCGATGATCTCGGTGGCCTTGGCCTCGCCCGTCGTTCGGATCTCGTCGATCTCGGCTGCGAGCTGGAGACGCAGCCCCGCAGTCTCGGCCTCAAGCAGCTGGATCTCGGCGTCGCAGTGCGTGGAGATCTCGCTCGAGATCTTCTGAGTCTCGGCTTTGATCTGCTCGATCTGGAGCGCCGCGTCCGTCGCGATGCGGTTGCACTTGACCTTGGTCTCCTGCGCGATCTGGTCCTGGATCAACCGCGTGTCCACGAGCACGAGGTCGATCTCCTTCTGGATCTCGGCGCACTTGGCCTTGCCGGTCTGCTCCTCCTCCATCAGCATCATCGTGCGCGCGAGCTTGGTCGTCTCGATCTCCTCTTTGTACTGCAGTAGCTGCATGTCGCTCATCTGCTTCATGTTCTGCTCTTTGATCGCGCTCAGATGGGTCGTGCGGCTCTGCATCTGCTCCTGGAACGCGTCCGGGAGGCGCACGTTCGTGATCGCGACGTTGGTGATCTGCACACCATAGTTGTTGAACTGCTTGTTCAGGTTGTTCTTGATGTCCTCAGTCACGTAGTACAGTTGACCTTCCTTCGACGGCTCGGCCGTGACGCCGCCCACGGGGTCGCCCGCCTCGTTCACGCCGCGGTTGAGCAGGTCCAGCCCGCCGGTCTGGAAGCGGTCGCGCAGTGTGCCCTCGCGCAGCTTGTACACCTCCGTGTGGAGCACGCTCCGCGCGAGCGCGCGCACGGCCTCGTCCTGCGCGGCGCGCAGCTGCACCTCGAGTCCGTTGGGCCCGAGCTCATATACGAAACGGCGCACGAGCTCCGGGTCCTCGCCGCGTTTCTCGTCGCCCATGATGCGTAGGACGAGGCACATGTCGATGCGCACGGTCACGTCGTCGGCGGTTTTGCAGCCCTTGACGGGTGTCTCGAACACGATGAACTGCTTCGTTACGAGATGTGAGACCTTGGTGAAGATCGAGGCCCAGTGGAACCCGGCGGGCCACGTCGCGGTCTTCTTGCCGCCCTCGCCCTCGTAGTCAATGTCGCGGCCCTGGTTCTGCACGAGCGCGTACATGCCCTCGGGCACGCGGATGTAGGGCTTGATCGCGCTGCGGCCGGGCTGGATGATGATCACGGTGTTGCCATTGTAGCAAGCGCCGAAGATGCGGTTGGCTGAGTCGACACGGTGAGTCTCTTGATAGAGCAGCCGTGTTTGCGTCTGGCGGTCCATAGGCGGTTGCTCCTCCATCGCTGTTGTGTCGCAGGGTGGATGCGTGTCGTTGTCAGTGCTCCGGGGTCCGTTTGATTGTGGGATGAGCTTCCATCGCGCAGTCCGTCGTCAAGCTGCTCAGACCCTAGGCAACCGATGAACAGCAAAACCATGCGCAGGTCGTAAACTACGGGCCGTGAGGGATCTACGAAGAGGATTACTGGCGTATTCCACGCGACAGGGGGAAGAGACGGAGGCTCCGCATCCCTATTCTGGGGACTGCACGTGCGCGTGCTTGGTCGCATGCCTCGAACACAAAGGAACATTGCAAGATCCACCAACTCGCACGCATCCACATAGCGAGTGTGAGTTGTTCGGCAACCGTAGAGGCCGTTGCGCCCCCTTCGTCTCACCAGTACTGGGAATAAACTGGTGGACCCACTTGGTCGGAGACGCCATATATGCGTCTGACCTTGGCGACCGACCGATCTACCAGAGACTCCCCGTCGGCCTGAGGAAAACCCCAGGGTCGGAGGCAACCCACGCTGAGCGTAAATCCTTGACGCGTTGTGTGTAGGGAGCCTACGAGCGTTTCGACTGCCGAAAGCACCATCGCACATCTGCATAGGGAAGGAGACCACACGCGACGACGCGCGAATGGGACAAGCAGAGACCAAACCAAATACGGCGATGGTAATATAACCGCAGCTAGCGCGGCGCAAAGCGAAGGCTGCGAGGGTCCCATCCCTATAGTAGCGCTTGCGCTCGGTCGAGTAGTGCCCGTACGGGAGGGGAACCTCGTGAGCAAGGTCCTGCCATAACCCAACCGACATCGAACCTCGAACAACCCGAATCGTAGCGATGGCGCAACCTATGAGTCCGCAGTACATGCTAACGCAGTACCCCGGTACGGCGAGTGCCGTGGGCTCACCGAAGCGGCCCACGCGCTACAACCGGCTCGTGCAACGCACAATCTCGCGGCCTATGGATGGTACGGTGCAGGCTCCTTGACCTCTCACGGGATGCACGAGGATTATTGCTGATTCTGGTTCGTCGACTGTAGCGATGAAGTGCTTCAACGCCAAGGTCGAAAACGGCGAGATTCCGCTCGTGCTCATCCCCAAGTACCCGGCGCTCTTCAGCTTCATGCTCCAGATCCCTTCGGGCTTGTACGTCGACCAGCGTTGGTCGTCTTGTGGAAACTATGCATCTGATCGTTTTCTCCTATCGCAGGTGGGTGCTCAAGCAAAAGTGGAATGCCCACGATGGCATGATGGACCCGGGCCTCCAGGTGTTCTGGCCGGCGTGGCACCGCATCTCGCACATCGTCACCAAACAAGCCGTATCCTACTCCAACCCGGTACGGTTTTGCCCCACGTCGGACAATGTCATGGTCGACATCGACATCTCGATCAGCTTCCAGATCGGCCCCACGCAAGAAGACGCTGTGAAGTTTGTGTACTCGCTCGGCGCGCACCGCTTCGATGAGCTGCTCTACTCGCTGACCGAGGAAGCGATCAGAGGGCTTGTCAACTCGGTGCGCCACGACCAGGTCCACGATCTCCGCGAGGATTTCGCGCAGGGCATGAAGAAAGATCTGAACGCCACGATGTCTGAGTATGGTGTGTTCATTCACAATGTCAAGGTCACGGACGTGGCGCTGCCGCCGGCATTGTCGCGTACGCTCGAGGAGACCACGGCGTTCAAGACGCGCATGGAGGAGCAGGAGAAGAACCACGAGAACCGCCTGCGCATTCTCCTCAACGAAGAGACGCAGAAGCTCACGGCGCTCCAGAAAGAGAACGACCGCGCGATTCAGGACCTACTCGCTGTGAAGGCACGTACAGTGATTCAGCGCGACGAAATGCGCACGGTGGCCGAGGCCAAGGCGCAGGTCATGGTCGTCGAGCAGCAGTCGATCTTCGACAACAAGATCAAAGAGGCCGAGGGATACAAGGAGGACGCCGTGGCTTCGGCAACCGCCGAGATCGTCAAGCGCAAGGCGCTGCCCGCGGTCGAGCTGTCGACGCTCAAGACGGACTACGACCAGTACGTGACCGTGGCCAAGATCAAGAGCCAGGCTGTGGTCAAGGCCGCCGAGCGCGAGTCGGCCAAGATCCTGGCCCACGCCGATAGCGAGGGGTCGGCGTCGGCCTTCCTCAGCGACAAGCGCAGCTTCGACTACCAGAGCAAGAAGATCTCGCTCGAGACGCAGCTCGCCGCGAAGGTGCCCATGGTCATCAGCGGCAAGAACGGCGACGACCTCATCCGGCAGACTTTCCTCCAGACACTCAAGTGATCCCGGTAAATGAGAAAGTACAGCATGTCACTCTGTCGAGGTTGAAGTAGTGGATCCACCAATAAAGCGGTATGATTGGATGAAACTACTACAGTGGACGGGGGGATCCGCCGCGGGTCGAGAATGTGAGGAGCTCCGCTCGCTGGTGACGGCATTCAGCCAACAATGCTGACGCGGGCACGCAGCATTTTCGCCCGGTCGCCCTCGCTGCCCACGCCACGCCTGCTGGGGAGAATCATGAACGCCGCGATGATGAGCTCTGCGCGGCTTTTCAGCTTCGTGGACGAGCTGGCGGACGACAAGCCCGCGCTCGTGGCGCGCTCCACGGAGACGCTGCGCACGCTGGGCAGCGACGACGCGTTCGTCAAGCTGCATTTGCCCGGCGCGTCCGCCGATCCGATCGTGAACGCGCTGCGCCATTGCGCCGTGATCGAGATCCACAACCCGGCGGCGCGTAACGCGCTCAGCGGCCGCATGATGGCGCAGCTCGCGGACATTGTGACGCAGCTCGAAGACCCGGAGGTCCACCAGCACGTCAGCGCCGTGGTGCTGCGCGGCACGGGCGGCTGGTTCTGCGCGGGTGCGGACCTGCGCGTCGCGAAGGAGGAGCTGAGCTCGCGCCAGGGCGGTTCTGCGATGGGCGCCGTGATGGTGGACACGCTGACGCGATTCCGCCGGCTTCCGATCGTGAGCGTCGCGGTGATCGAGGGCGGCGCGTACGGCGGCGGCGCCGAGCTCAGCACGTCGTGCGACTTCCGCCTTCTCGCCGACAATGCGGTGATCCAGTTCGTGCAAGCCCGCATGGGCGTGAGTCCCGGCTGGGGCGGCGGCGCGCGTCTGTACAAAATCGTGGGCCGCCAGCACGCATTGCGTCTGCTCTGCACGGCCGAGAAGCTCACCCCCGCGCGCACACTGGAGCTCGGGCTCGTTGACTCAGTTTTCAAGAATGACGCGCAGGGGAGCTGTGACGCCGCCTGCATCGACTTCCTGAAGCCATTCGATGTGGTCTCGCCTGGTACGGTCTTTTCATGATCTCTTATGTCTGTTCACGATGCAACTCCTAAAGTATCCTGTTTGATTTGTTCCCCTTTTGCAGAGGTATCCCACGGCGCCAAGCAAGTCATCACCAATGCCGACGACGTCAGCCTAGACGAGGTGCTCGACTTTGAGCACCGCGTGTTCACGCGTTTGTGGGGTGGACCGGCCAACGTCAAGGCGCTCGAAGGCGCGCTGCGCAAGTCTAAGCCTGACGCGACCAAGTAGGTTCGAAGAGGAGTAAATGAACTTGTAGCGCAGGTTCTGTTTACGTGGCATCTGTCTCTACCGATGATGCATATTCTGACTCCACACGCTTTGGCTTGCATTTTGGCTTTTGCGGGCGAACTTTCAGAAGGAACGAGCCTGGTTCGTAGGCTCCAACGTCATTTGCGATGATGGTTTTCGCCTCGAGACTGAGCTGCTGAAGCTTCTTGTTGATGGTCCGCCGGTGCAGCGCCTTCTCGCGCAGCTTCGCGTGGTGCTCGCGTCGCGCGTCCTCGAGGATCTTGGCACAAAAGTCGGCTGCGTTGTATTCGCTTCGTGTCTGTCGCGAGATTTTTCTGTACCACCGAGTTGTGACCTCGTCTGCGGCTGCCTGTTGCTTTTGAGACTTCTCCTTGCGCTTGGCACTCATGGCGTCCTTGAACCGCGTATCCGGTGGGATATCGGCAACGCCAATCGCACGATTGAAATCCTTGTATTTGGCTCGAGCTTGCTTTGCGGCCTCGGCATCGCGTGCTTTTCGGGCTTTTTCGGCTTCTTGGCGTTGAGCCATGGCGCGTCGATACTCACTGACTCGCTTCCGCGCTTCGATGGATGCCTCGGCGCCGATGTCGTCAGTCTCTTGATTTAGCGGTGCCGACGGAGGTGTAGTCACAACTGCGGATGCGTTTGGTACACACCCATCCGCTCGTCGCGCATGGAGTCGAACAATTTCCTCGGCGTACTCAGTTCGTCGAGGAGGGACCTCATAGGCGACCTCGCTACTTTCGGATCCATCCTCGCTTCCAGTAGTCGCAGACAAAACCGAGAAAGCACGGCAATGCATCTTATCGACGGCACTCTCAACGGCCTCCTTCGACGTCGGATTCCCGCTGCCCCATTGTCGCTTGATATTATCCCGGACCACGCTGACCTCGCTGGAATCCCCAGTTGGCTGGTCCTCATGGGCTTTCGGGAGAGGATGCACAAGCGTGTCCGTATCGCTGTCGTAGGCTTCGTCATCCTCCTGCCATTCGTGCTCGTTCTGCGCCGACATCGCGGTGTGCGCACTCTGTGACTAAGACGACGCGCACTCGAATGACGCATGCTGGTTGCCCGACAAGATCCGCGCTTCGCAATGGCTACACTTTTCACCATCACTCTTCCTCTTTGTGGTGCCCAAAATAACTTTTCTCCAGATTCCAGTGCCGAAAGAACAAGTTCAAGAATCCAGCACCTCCTAAAACCGCCCAAGAGCCCGAATTCTCCCCTTCTCTTCTTCTGTTGCTCCTCCACTGGAAGAACTCCCTCGAACAAAACCCAACAGTGTCTCCTGGAACCTGGACATGGACGCTATTGACCAGCTCCAGGACCTGGCGGCGCTGTCCACCGCCGCGCAGGCGCCAGGCGCGTCGCTTTCTACAACTGCGCCCACGGCCACTCGCGGCGGAGCCGCCGCGGCCGCGCCAGCCACCGTGGCGTTGGCGCACGATCTCGACGAACAAGACAAGAACGAGGATGAGGACGCACAGGACGACGACGACGACGACGGGGACGAGGAGGACGCGGACGCGGGCGACCTCGTGACCGACGCGCGCCGCAACTGGGGCCACGAGGTGACGCTCGCGCTCGTGCGCATCTGGAAGCGCGTGTGCGAGACCAACCCGCACGCCGGCCGCGTCGCGCGCATGGAGCTCGTGTTCGACGAGTTCCACGAGACCGTGGACCGTTCGAACCGGTCGCGCAAGGCCGTCGAGGACAAACTCTACTCGGTCAAGCAGATGTACCAGTTTATTGTCAAGACGAGCGGCAGTTTCCACAAGCCGCACGGTGCCAGCATCGCGTCGGCGACGAAGCAGGACGCGGGCGGGCGCCCGGTGCCGACGTGGTTCGAGCTCACCAAGGACGAGCGCCGCGTTGTGCGGTCGCTCCACCGCGTGCGCATCCCCAACATCTCGCTCGAGGTATTCCAGGTTCTTGACAGTGTGCTCAATCCTACTGCGCACGCCCTGCTTGGATCAGAGGGAGCTGGGACCACGCCACTCGCACCAACAGAGTCATTTACGAGTCGGCCGGTTGAAGCCGTCCCCATCAGCACAGCCACCGTGAGCAACTCGAGCGAGGAGGCGACAACGGCGCGTCGGGACAGCGCCGACATTGTCGACAACAAGCGCAACTGGAGCAACGATGTGACACTCCAGCTGGCGCGCGCTTGGCACACCGCCGTGCGTGGCCAGCGCGATCTGCGCGGCGCGATGCTCAGCCAGCGTGTCCACAACGAGTTCTTGCGCGTCGTGGGCAGCTGCTCGCGGTCGCGCAAGGCCATTGAGGACAAGATGCATTCGATGAAGGAGATGTATCGCTTCATCCGGCTGTACAATGCCGGCTGCGTGAACGGGTCGGGCAAGATGCTGTGGTTCGATCTAAGCAAGCCCGAGCGCCGCCACATCCGGTACGTTGCATGGATATGGAGTATGCTCCGTGGATAGTTGTGTGACTGACGGATTGCTGTAGGAATGCGCACAAAATTCGCGTGCCGAACCTCTCGGCGGAAGTCTACGCCGAGCTGGACAAGTTCATGAGCCACAGCGTGGACGTGGTCGAGAGCATTCCGATCGGCATCTCCACCCTCATCGCGGCGCAGCAAAACCTCTCGATGGCGACACCACCCGCTGCACTTCCATCGCCCGCTGGCTTTATCACAACTGCGAGCGGCGCTGGTGACCAGGCGTCAGCCTCCGCGGCGAATCCGCTTGGAGCCGCACTCTCCACCACGTACGAAGTCATGCGCCGACTCGCGGAAGAGGAGAACCAACTCGTGCCCGCATCGCTTTCGCCACCGAGTGGTACGGTGCACGGAGCTGCTCAGCCTTCACCAGCTATCTCGCCGACAGAAGAGCCGTCGCTCGGAGGCGTCGGACGCTGTGAGCCGCCCGCAAAGCGTCAGCGCACAGCGGCGGCCGTGACCGAGCCCACGAGTCACGAGCTGCGTTTGCAGGAGCTGCTGGCGCTGCAGCGCCAGGCGATCGCCGAGCGGAGACAGCAGCACACGGAGCAGATGGCGCTGCTGTTGGAGATTGCAGGTATGCTGCGGCAGCAGCAGCAGCGCAGTGGCGGCGGCGGCATCCACGGATAGTTAGCAAGTCGTCGTCACTGGAGACGATGCGCGATGAGATGGTCCGTGGAAAGAAAAAAGATCGCTCCCACCAAAGTCAGATGACCATCACTCCACCTCTTTATGGTGCTTCTATGGTGCTTGAAGCAGATCGGTTTCACATTTTGTTTCTTTTATGTTGCATTTGTGGTGTACGTGGGCAACGCAAGTTAGTGGCGTGCTGAAACGCGTTCGCCACATTCTTCAGTCCGCATTGCCCCTCGTTGCGCACCCTGAAAGGCCATGTCGGCGGCCACGGCGGAGGCGTCGCCGTTCAACCGGCTCGTGGGCGAGAAGGACGTGCTCGCGGCCATCACGAGCGAGTACCTGGACGAGAACGCCGCCAAGAAGGACACCTCGGCGGCCACGGTCTGCCTCGGGCGCGTGTTCATGACCACGTTCCGCTTCCAGTTCGTGCCCGACCCGCACGAGCTCGAGCTCGCGCAGCGCCACTTGCTCCACCGACCGCTCGAGGAGATCGAGAGCTACTTCACCGTACCGCTGGGCTGCATCGCGAGCGTCAAGAAGAAGAACTCGGTCATCGAGATCGTGACCAAGGACCTGCGCCAGCAGTCCTACCGCTTCGACGTCGTCGAGGTCACCAAGGTGCGTCTCCGTCGGAGATGATGACTTCTCACAACCTGCTCCATCATCTCACTCACGTGCGATTGTTGTAGATCTTTACGGTGCTCACGACCTACGTCTTCCCCAACAAGATCGACTACCTCTTCGCCTTCTACCATCGGTGAGTTTCCGTTACGAGGCGTCCTCTTCATATGTCGCCTCATCTCGTGAGGCTTGGTGGGCTTTTCCAGATTGTCGACGAGTCCGCTCGAGGAACGCGAGCTCATCCCGTGCGCGCAGGACTGGTTTGTGTACGACGCGCAGGTCGAGTGGCAGCGCGAGGGCGTCTTCGACTCGGGCAAATGGCGCGTCTCGTACATCAACGAAGGCTTCCGCGAGATCGAGACGTACCCAGAGCTGATCCTCGTGCCCGCCAGCGTCCCCGACGGCGTACGTTCCGCTTGGGTTTTGCTGATTATGCCACAGCACTCCTAAGCTTTCCAATGATTGTAGATCCTGGCGGACGCGGCTGCCTTCCGGTCATTGGGGCGCATCCCGTGCCTCGCGTGGTACAACAAGCTCAATGGCGCCACGATCTCACGCTCGAGCCAGCCCAAGGTGGGCATGTCCAAGGCCACATCGCCCGCCGACGAGGCGCTCGTCGCGGGCATCGCAGCGTCAAGCCTGCTCAGCGACTCGCTCCACATCATCGACTGCCGCCCCATGTCAAACGCGCTCGCGAACCGCGCCAAGGGCTACGGCGTCGAGAGCACGGACAACTACAAGAACTGCACCGTGGCCTTCATGAACATCCCCAACATCCACTCTATGCGCGATAGCCTCAAGAAGCTGCGCGCGCTCGCGCTCTCGACCTCGACCGACAACCTCCAGTGGCTCGGCACTGTCGAGGACACCAAGTGGCTGCTATACGTGCGGCAGCTGCTCAAGTCGGCGCTCCACGTCGTGACGCTCGTGCGCGAGGGCCGCTCGGTGCTGCTTCACTGCAGTCACGGCTGGGACCGCACGAGCCAGCTCTCAGCGCTCGCGCAGCTCATGCTGGACCCGTTCTTCCGCACGTGGCGCGGGTTCCAAGTACTCATCGAGAAGGAGTGGCTGTCGTTCGGGCACCCGTTCCAGCTGCGGCTCTCCCACGGCGAGAAGGCCGACACGCAGGAGTCACCAATCTTCATCCAGTTTCTTGACTGCGTGTGGCAGCTGCTGCGGCTCTACCCGAGCTACTTTGAGTTCAACGAGGCTATGCTGTTGCTGCTCGCCGAGGCGCTCCATTCGTGCCGCTTCGGTACGTTCCTGCTGGACTGCAAGAAGCTGCGCGTGGACGCCGCACTCGAAACCCGCACTGTCTCCGTCTGGACTTGGATCAACGGCTTCCGCGTCGAGCTTACCGAGCCCACGTACAAGCCGAACCAGCACCTGAATCCGCCCGTGTCCGGGCTGCTGCGCCGCGTGGTGCTGTGGGAGACAATGTTCCTGCGCTGGTCGGCGCAGCCCATGCTCCAGGAGCTGGACCTCACGCAGGACTACTTTGCCGACCACAAGCGTCGCATCCTCACCTGGCAGCTGCCGCGGGTCGCCTGGAACGCACTCAACGCACACCGCGCGGCCAAGATGCGTGACGCCGAGGGCGTCCAGCAGCTACTGGTGACGAGCGTGGAGAAGATGACAATCGGCCGGCGGACCGAGTCGTTGGGATAGAGACAGCCTTGCAAGCCGTGTGAGCCAGTAGCAGTACTACGTAGTAGGTAGGAGTGTAGGAAGTGGCCGAGCCATTTGATTTTTGAAAAAGACACATCGTGTTTAGAGAGGAGGATTAGATTGGTTTTGTGGGGATCTGTTGCTCGGCACTTCGCTCGCGATCGCGAGTGCATCTCCTCTTGTGGTAAGCCCGTCCATTCTTCTTCAGGTATCGAGCTTCACGGAAAGCGGGTCATGCAATCGCGTTCCGTGAAGACGCTCGGTGGCTGCGCAGCAGGGGAGACCGAGGCGCTGCTCGCCATGTCGCTAGTGTGACACCTCCGAAGCTCGAGACGAGTGAAGCAGGCTCTTGATGGCGTGGAAGATGCTGGTGAGAAGGAGTTGATAAGGGTGGGGAGAAAAACAAAGCAGCATCGCGAGTCGCCCTCGCCGCTGCAGGTCGTGGCCGGTCGTGAGACGCCGGTGGCCCCGTCATTTCATGACTCTTGGGAGCTCTTGGACGCCTTAGCGCTTGGCGTCGAGGTTCTGCAGGAACGTCGAGCGGATAAGCTCGTCGCCGTTCTTGCCGCCAATGACCATCGGCACGGTCTCCGCCAGCTGCGTCTCGAGGCGGATCTTCTTACTCTGGTAGTCGAAGTTGCGCTTCTCCACCAGGAACGGCGCGGCGTTGCCCTCAGCCTCGGCATTCGCCTGGATCATCGCGGCCTCGCGCTCGGCGGCCTTGATCGCAGCGTCGCGCTTGATCTTGGCCACGCTCACGTACTGCTCAAAGTCCTTCTGAATCGCCGTGAGCTCGACCATGGGCAGCGCCTTGCGCTGGACAGTCTCGGCAGTCGCGGCAGCGACGGCGTCTTCCTTAAGACCTTCGACTTCCTTGATCTTATTCTCATTCATCGCAATCACTTCGGCGATCTTGACCTGCGCCTTGGCCTCGGCCACGGTGCGCATCTCGTCGCGGTGGATCGCCGCGCGGGCCTTCTCGGCGATCAGGTCCTGGATCGCGCGCTCGTTGTTCTTCTGGAGCGCCGTGAGCTTCTGCGTCTCCTCGTTGAGCAGAATGCGCAGGCGGTTCTCGTGGTTCTTCTCCTGCTCTTCCATGCGCGTCTTGAACGCGGTGGTCTCCTCGAGCGTACGCGACAGCGCCGGCGGCAGCGCCACGTCCGTGACCTTGACGTTGTGGATGAACACGCCGTAGATCTTGAGCTTGACGTTCAGGTCCTTCTTCATGCCGAGCGCAAACTCCTCGCGCAGATCGTGGACCTGGTCGTGGCGCACCGAGTGGACGAGCCCGCGGATCGCCTCCTCGGTCAGCGAGTAGAGCAGCTCGTCAAAGCGGTGCGCGCCGAGCGAGTAGACAAAGTTGACCGCGTCCTCCTCGGTGGGGCCGATCTGGAAGCTGATCGAGATGTCGATGTCGACCATGACGTTGTCCGACGTGGGGCAGTACTTGACCAGGTTCGAGTACGACACGGCCTGCTTGGTGACCACGTGCGAGATGCGGTACCACGCGGGCCACATGACCTTGAGGCCCGGGTCCATCATGCCCACGTGCGCGTTCCACTTCTGCTTGAGCACCCAGAGCCCCGAGGGCACCTGCATGAACGGCGTGATGATCTTGGGGTACTTGGGGATGAGCACGAGCGGGATCTTGCCGCCCTCGATCGTCTTGTTGAACACCTTCATGGCGTCCATGGGCTTGCGGATGTCCAGCTGCACGAGCCGGTTGTAGCGGCCCTGCGTGCGCGGCGCCATGCTCTGCGTGCGGGCGACGGTCGTCATGGCGGCGGGGGAGGAGCTGTGGCCTCGAGGTGGAGATTGTCGGAATGAGCAAAGTTGGGGAATGGGAACGTTGGGAGGGAAGCGGAAACGAGGGATTGGAACGTTGGCGCGAGAGGTGGGTAGAGACGCGCCTTCTCAGAGGGACAAGAGGAGATGTGGCCTCGTAAATTACGCCGTTGGGTTCACCCGACGGGTGACCCGTCGGGGAAGGGAACGGTAAGTTATCCGGTGGGTGGCAATCTTTCGGGATGGTGTCCAACGACACGACCAACATTCCGGTGGAGAGATGCACCCACTTTGATGGCCACATTCCTGGTCCCCCCAGGGTTCAAGAAGCCGGTGCAACTTGCCAGGGTGGATCCAATAACGGCGGACCCATGAACTCGAGTGTCCCAGCCACGTGTCCAACGCAGGATCCAGCCTTGCGCCTGCACCTTGGGTAGCGCTCAAGGCGCACAGCAGGGTTTAGATTAACAAACTTGGCTTGTGTTCTCGTGGGCGGTTCATACTTGGCGGGTCCAAGAGTGTTCGTGACAGTGTACAGTAAAGTATGTTCATTTCCGATAGACTACGAACGATACGTGCTGCAATATCAATGGCTGATGCTTTATGATTTCTTAGAAGGGGTGTCTACTGTAGATTAGATCTCGTCACGCCCCGTCCAGAAAATCTTCTCGGGCCGCATGGCTTTGCTCAGCAATGGCGGCTGTCACAACAGTAGATCGCTCAACCCGCCAGGGGTTCCGGTGAGCACTTGAGTGCACATGGGTTCGCGGCACCCACGTGACGTTCTCCGACGCGCGTAGGACTCAGGCACTGCGGTCTGGACAGTGTCCACATCACCATGTCCAGTGCCCATGGCAGAAATTATCGGGAAGGTCCAACGATATGCACATGTCACAGACTCATCGGTACTGGTCGCATAGCAATGTTGGGTCGATCCCGAAACAACAGGGCATTGTATCGTACTGGGCCAATTCGCCCCCACGATGGATCCAACCATCACTCTCCACGTGTGTGTCCACCAGATTCCTTCGTAATTTACCACAAAAGAAAATTACCCGCTCCCACCCTTCAACTTCTGTCCCTCGAAGCGCCGGGTCGCTCGCACCCAAAGCCTTCCCTCGTGCGCATGGACACGACGCGTGTGTGGTCCCTCCCAACTTCCAACTCTCCCCAACTTGTTGGGAAAACAAAATCCCAACTCGTTGGGGGAATCCCAACTCGCATTCCTCAATTTCCGCTCTCTCCAACACATCTTCGCCAGCATGGGCTCGCAGCAAAGCCTCCAGAACCCGGACGAGCTCCCGGGCGGCGCCAAGCACCAGACGCGCCTCCAGTACCGCAACACGTGGCGCGTGGACTCGGCCAACCGCCTCTTCGGCGCCTGCTACAACGGCAACACGGTCGTGATCATCAACCCGGGCCGCAGCCTCGTCAAGCCCTACATCCGCGTGCCCGAGGGCACGTACGCGCTCGTGCAGAACCAGGGCCGCGACATTGACTGGCGCGGCTCGGGCGGCAAGCGCTCGGCCGTGTGGCCCGCCGGTTTCCACTGGGCCTCGCCGTTCACCAAGGTGGCGCACTTGGTCACCAAGCAGTACATTGTGTTTGACACGCCCGTCAAGGGCTGCAAGACCGCGGACGACGTCACGGTCTCGATCGACATGTGCCTCGTGCTGCGCATCATGGGCGACGAGAAGCGCGGCGAGGACCCGGAGCTCGTGCGCCGTTTCGTGTACGAGCTCGGCCCGAACGGACTCGAAGTGCAGCTGCGCGCCGCGCAGGACGAGGCCGTGCGCGCACTCGCGCGTAGCGTGCTCCACACCGAGGTGTACCAGCTGCGCGACGGCACGATGAAGGAGCGCTTCAACACAGGCGCGCTCAACTTCCGCACGAACCCGGTGGAGCAGTCCCTCACGGACGAGCTCACGACGCCCAAGTCGCTCGGCGACAGCCACGAGGACGGCGGCGTGGGCACGCCGCCGCTCGCGCCCGAGGCCAAGGTGCTCTACTGCGTGACCGAGGACATCAAGCGCAACCTCAACGCGCAGTTCAACACGTACGGCGTCGAGATCACGAGCGTCGCGATCACGGACGTCAAGCTTCCGGATACGTTCCAGGAGCAGATGCAGAGCCGCACGACGCACCTCAGCGCGATCAAGGAGCAGAACATGAAGCAGATGAGCGACATGCAGCTGCTCCAGTACAAGGAGGAGATCGACATGACCAAGCTCAAGCGCCGCATGATGCTCATGGAGGAGGAGCAGACAGGCAAGGCCAAGTGCGCTGAGATCCAGAAGGAGGTGGACCTCATCAACGCCGACGTCAAGCTCGTGCAGGAGCAGATCGCGCAGGAGACGCGCGTGCGTGTCAACAACCTCAATGTTGACGCCAACCTCAAGATCGCGCAGATCCGCGCCGACACGGAGCGCATCGCCAAGGAGATCAGCGCGCACTGCGACGCCGACGTCGAGATGATCCGCGCCGAGACCGACGCGCTCAAGCTGCAGCTCAACGCGCTCGTTGAGGAGCTCCGCGTGGGCGGCGAGGCCAAGGCCGCCGAGATCGTCGCGCGCGCCGAGGGCTTTGCCGCCAAGAAGCTCGAGAAGTTCCGCGCGCACGAGATCTCGATGAAGCGCCTCGACATGCTCGCGTCGCTCGCTAAGAACAAGCAGACCGTGGTCTCGGGCGACACGTCGGGTAGCCTGCTCGCCGACATGCTGGTCTCGAACCGCCAGCAGAGCGTGCTTATCAACGTGGACGGCAAGGCGACCGGCAGTGGCGCCTCGGGCTTCAACCTAATCAAGTCGTAAGCACAAGATCGCGCCACCAGCCCCAAGACCAACCTTTTCCGCCTCGGCACGCGCGAACCACGGCCGAGCTCATCTTGATTTCGATCTCCCCCACTCTTCTCCTGGCCGGCGCGCTTGGCCACGTTCTTCTCCACACCACAAGGACCAGAAACACACCGCCGCTCGATTGGAAAGCGGTGCTGTCGAACGTTAGCCCACACACATAGGGGACCTGGTCTTGCCTCACGAGTGAGTGCCGACCAATCCTCCGTGATCGTGACCGAGAAACAACGCATCGCACCGCACACCTTGCGCTCGCTTCGTCCGCACGTAGTGCAGATAGTAGCACGCCACTTTTTTCTCTTGTGGACTCGAAAATAACAAACCAAAACAATGGATCATTCTTCAACACGCTCGGATGCTTTCGTCTCGTGTATGCGCACATTTAGGCTCCATAAGGTGGGGTTTCTACGTACAGGAAAGCCAATGGCGGAGGATTCCGAATCGCAGTCTCACTTGGCAGCCTTAGCGACGGACGGTTTCTGGAGGTGCTTGAAGCGCAGGTACGCGTGGTCATCGCCCGTGCGGTCGCGCACGCAGCGGTCCAGGCGCGGGATATGGATGTTGAGCACGTCGTCGAGGTAGCTCTTGTCGCTCAGCTGGAACGTGTCGAACTGGTCGATGGGCGCGGCTCCGAGCGCGAGCTCGAGCCCAGGGCGCACCACGAGCCACTGCGCGGCGATCTCGTTGTGCGTGCGGTCCGACTTGACAAGGAACTTGGCGTACACGCGCTCGAACGTGGCCGGGAGCCACTCGAGGATCTGCTCCCGCTTTCGCTCGAGCCGCAGCACTGCCGTCTTCCAGATCGCAAAGTTGCCCGCGGCCGCCGAGACCACGATCTTGAGAAACGTCGTGAGTCGGAACGGCGAGTGGGTCTTGGCGACCTGCTTGGCCCAGTTCTGCTTCCACGCGGTCTTGTCCTGCGGCGAGCTGCCGCGCAAAGCCGGCGTGGCTACACCACTGCGGGGCGAAGCCGCCGCAGTGCCCGAGGGAGTGGACGCAGCACCCTTGGCCGCACCACCTGCTGTCGAAGTCGACGTCGATGGCGACGAGGATGCCGCCGCGGTGGGGGCTCCAGACGAAGTCGCCGTACCGGATCCTGAAGCAGCCGAGGAGGATGAAGCGGCGGCAGCAGTGGGCGACGATGGGGAGCTGGCGATCTTTTCTACGTCCACAATCTGCACCGGCGCGCGCCCGACCGTGCGGATGAGGTAGAACGCCGCGACGCCCACGCCGGCGACAACACCGGCGATCTGGACGCGCTTCCAGAAGAGCTCTAGGTCAAAGTACTCCTTCCTGCAGGCTTCCACAAGCGTCACGTGCATCTTGAGGCGCGAGGCCGTCGACTTGAGCAGATTGAGCACGTTGTCGGTGGCTCGGTCCGGTGCGCGCTCGACCTCGCGGATCACCTCACCACGCGTGCCGTCAAACTCGTGCTCGAGCATGCGCTGCACGCCGTGGGTCGATTCAGACTCGGCAGGCGGCGTCTGTTGCTGGTCGCTGCCGTTTTCCACCGCCACCGACGCCTTGGAGGTCTTCTTCTTGTTGCTGCCGCTGCCGCTGGCCGTGCGCGGCGGGTGCGCAGCCTCGCGGTCGTCGTGCGGCACATACATGGTGTAGATGAACGGTAGGTCCTTGCGCGGGATGACCTTGCTCAGGTTCCAGCATAGGGCACCGTACGCGCGCGCGAAGTCGTGGACCGTGCGGAAGTCGTCAACCTTGTTGAGAATGAGCAGCACCTTGCTGTTCATGTCACGCAGCGAATTGGTGAGCACGTCGAGCGTCTCGAATGTTGTGCCAGGCTTGTCCGGGTCGAACATGACCAGAATCACGTCCGCGCGGTCCGCGAACCACTGCACCACGCGCTTGAAGTCGTAGCCGCGGTCCGTGTCGGTGCGGTCCGTGGATGCGCCCGGGGGGTCGATCATGCCGGGCGAGTCCACGATCATGAGCCCGCCGTGGTCCAACAGCGGCGACTTTTCAATCACCTTGAGCTCGACCTGCGAGACAAATTCGCGCCCAAAGAGCCGTTGCACGTCGCCAAAGCCGTACTTGGCGTGGCGCACGAGCGCCGAGCCGTCGAGCCGCTCCTCGCGGTTGCCGCCCACGAGCACCGTGAACGTGCAGTCCGTAGGCGCGCGCCCGGTCTTCTGCACCTCCTGCTGGAGCATGTAGTTGATGAACGTGCTCTTGCCCGACGAGTGGTTGCCCAGCACGAGCACCATCGGGATGTTGACCGTGTCGAACGACGGGAACTTGGCCTGCTGGCGGATCCTACCAAAACCACAAACACGCAACGATTAGGACCTCTTCGCGCATATGAGCTGGAGCTCCCTTGTCGTACTTCTCCAGGCGCTTGTAGATGTCGGTGACCTCGGCCTGGATCATGCGGTTCACCTCGCCGGAGACCACGACGTCCGAGGACGCCGCGTCCGCGTGGGGGGGCGACGCCGCCGCCGACATTTCTGCTCGCGCGTGAGGTGAGACCGTCGTGTGTCTTTGTCCTTCCCTCTCTTTGAAGAGGAACGGCTCCTCGCTCGTATACAGAGGGATAGTGCTACTGTACGAGGATGTCGCAATAATGAATAAATAGTGCCCTTCCGAGGGTTCCGCCACCGACCGGCGGGTGGTGGCACGAGCCATGGGCCTGAGACTTGTTGGTGCCCAGTCAAACCGACGCGGAAAGCTACAAGGTGTCTCGGCCGCCATCGCCATCCCGCGAGCTCCAGCGCGTGCACCCTCTCTCTCTCTCTCTCTCTCTGTACATAGCAGCTCAGTATGGTGAAGCGCAAGGCGTTGTCGTCCAAAGTGGGCGCCAAGAACCAGGCGCAGGCCGCGCAGAAGAAGAAGAAGCTGCTGGCGGACA
>JAMFLL010000973.1:0-22099 GCA_027475725.1 Pythium rhizo-oryzae | reverse complement strand
CCGCTCGGCGCGCCGGCCGATGGCCTGGAGCGCCTGCGTAAGACGCGCGAGCATAGCCCGGCGTCCCGGGGGGGCGTTACCCCGCACCCGAACCAAAAACCGGAGGGAGAGCTCCAGTTTATTAAACTGGTGACGGGCAAGTGCGAGAAGAAGCGGTGCGTGTGCATGAACGGAGAGGCGTGGGGCGGTCCGCGATGCACAATCATAATGGACGCGACAAAGGCGCTGTCGGGAACGAGCAAGTTTGAGGGGTACGGCCCGCCGTTCGAGGTGGCGCTGGGTGTGGCCGTATTTGTGGTGTTTGTCACGACGCTCTCTGTGTGGTGGGCTGTGCGGAAAGTCCACGCGGAGGCGCAGGCAGCGTTGCGTCAGGCGACGACTGACAAGACGGCCGCCGTGCGTGGCTCGTCCAACGACATGGCGCAGTCGTGGGGCCCAGGACCCTCTCGAGTGGACTACAACAGCAATTTTGTGTGAGCCTTTAGGGTGTTTTGTCTAGTCGGTGTCTAACAGTACTATGCCATGTTGAAGACGGTTGGTGGCGGTTTGCCTGTTCCTTTGTGGAGCGTGCGCCATTTCATTGTCCCAAGGGTGGTCGTGCCCCGCGGTCGCTGTCATCGCCCGGCCTCTCTACCGCTGCGATGTTATATGTTCAACCGAACGCCAACAGCATCAGCGACCACGCCCATGCCTCCAGACCGTGTCACAACACATACGCTGTCGTCAGGATCCTCAGCTGGGAACGCGCCATCGAGTCTATCCAGGAATCCTGCTGGTGTCACACACCGCGCGTGGCGCCGTCCTGTCCACGTCTGGAAATAACAGCTCCTGTTCAGCATCAGTGGATACTACCACGCTGTGCTTGACACGGTGGCACGTCCGCCCCCTCAGGGGGCCCCTGGGATCGACACGGCTATCGGCCCTGTTTTTGTGGCCACAGTATCGCGGACCAGGACGGATGAACCCATCGGATCAATGGAAAGCGTTTCTCTCCGGATGTTATGACGGGTTTGCCCCCAGTATAGTATCCGCCCAGCGAGCCAAGCATTCGCAACGCAGTGCGACTCCCGATGGCCCAAGAGTTGAGGAGGGACGACCCCACAGCAGACCGCTAGAATACCATTCGTCAATTCGACATCCTCCATCAACACCTGCACACCAGCGCTCGTTGATGACCCACTCGGCATGAACTCGAGCACACTCCTTGCGATTCTGATCCCGGTCGCGATTTTCGCCTGCGCACTGTGCATGGGCTGCGCCGTACTGTACTTAGGCAGGCAGCCAAAGCACCACCATCGTCAAGCCTTCCAACGCATCACGACGGACGTGCCAGGGCGGCAACCGCGACCAGAGGTGGCGTTGACCGTGGCTGCGGCGCCGATGCCGTGTACGTCGTCCAGTTGACCGGCGACTTTGTCAACGCGACAGCCGAGTTCGTCTCCTACACCTCCCACCACAACAACGGCGGAGGCAGCGGGTGGGGTGGAGGTGGTGACTTCGGAGGGGGAGGCGGAGATTGCGGAGGTGGCGGTGGGAACTGAGTGCGGAAAACGCCGCCTTGCGTCTCTCATCGTCCGCCCAAGCGTAGCTGGGTGAGACGAGGAGATCAGAGACAAGTGTTCGGGAAGAGAGAACAGTATGAAGTCTTCCACTTTGCCGTTGGTATCTCGCCTTGTGGGCTGACTGACGTGTTAGGTATAGTTTGGCTCGTGTGTCTGAGGCCTCGATGTTCAATATGCCACGCGTTCCGGTGAAGGAGAAAGAGACTGTGGTGGCAGTGAGTGGAGGTGGCTCGGCGTTGGGCTCGGTGCCAAGCACAAAGGAACCTGGACACTGTGTATCCAATGAATAAGCCTATGACGACACTGTCTGTGTTGGACGGGTTGACGCCACGCCGCACGAACACGACGAGCGCTCGCTCTCAGCAACAATCGGAGCGAAAGATCTTTTTGAGATGTAGGACCAGCACCGATGAACCCATCAATCCACTTGACTCATGTATTCCAGTGTACCCACTCGTACTGGTCGATCAGCCCATGGGTGTACCCACATCCAATCAATCAAGCAGATCTCTGGATCGGACGTCCTGTCAGCGCCGTTGCTGCCATTTCTCGATTCACCTCCTCCATCAAACCCAGCCACCAAAGCGCAGGCATGGAATCAACCACGCTCATCGCGATTCTGGTCCCAGTCGCGGTTGCTGGAAGCGCGCTTTGCGTGATGTGCACCAAGTCAGCCAACGTCCCGTCGTCATCACTGCCGACTCACTACGGTGGAAGGTACCGAGCGGCAAACGCGGGTCGCCGACACGGCGCCGACGTCGCGTTCGTGGCCGATATGACAGGCGACTTTGGCGACTCGTCGGCCCACTACGTCTCCCACTACTGCCACGGCGGAGGCAGCGGCTGGGGCGGAGGTGGCGACTACGGAGGCGGAGGCGGCGATTGTGGAGGTGGTGACGGAGGCGGAGGCGGTGGTGGAGACTAAGCCTCCCTCTTAACACTCTTGTCGAGCAAACAGATAAACACGAACACGGATCATTTATCTCAGACGGCTTATGTCCCTGCCCACCTCAATGGTATCGCTTGCTCCATGAGGAACAGCGTAGACGGCCATCTTAGGCTGAGAACAGCAAGAGCACCGTATCCATGCGAAACAACACGAAGCATCGCATTGCACAGCGAGACACACTCAAGAGTCTGCCTGCCGACAAACCTACTTAGTTCCTGTCAGCGTCCTTCTCTTCTCGTTCATGTCACGTGATTGGGGCATTCTGTGGACATCCGCTGACGTGTTCGACCTCTCAAATCGGATTCTCGGTACAAAAGCGAGCATGACTCTGCACCTCCCAGATTCATGGGTGGAATCCGGGACCAGCACGACTGTACCCATATTAAAACGAAGGGAAAAAAGTACATTGTGGGCTTCTCTCTGGATACTGGTATGTATCGAGCAGATGCACTCGATTAGCAAGTTTTGGATCTTGCGACAGGTTTGTGACCACGCCTCTGAGAAAAACCTACATCGTATATCTTTCTGGGGCGCAACAGGGGGCCTGCCTTCTCTGCGGCTTTCTCTAAGAAAGATTCTCCTCTTCCGATCCGTGGCGACTCCACTGTGGCTGCCGTCTGTGGATCAGAGCTGCTTGCCGAGCCGCGGCTTCCAATCCTCATTCTTCGATTCGCTTCGCCACACGATAACGCGCCTCCCCAGGGACGACGCCCGCAGCGATGAACACAGGCACGATTCTCGCGATTATGATCCCGGTCACCGTGGTGGTCGCTGTCTTGATCTTCAAGATCGTAAGAAGCAATAACAAGCAGCCAGCAGCGCCGCCCCAGGTGCCACGACGAGCGCCACAGCCGCCGCTGCCTCGCTCCCGCGGCAAAGTGTCTACTCGCGGTGGAGTCAGCCGTGACACGAGCAAGGCGCCGAGCAGAGCCGGTGGTGGTGGCGGCTACACCAGCAGCTCCAACGACATGTTTGTCGTGAACGTCACCAGCGGCTTTGACGACTCGGCGACCCCATACGTCTCCCACCACAACCACAACCACAGCCACCACCAAAGTCACTCGCACGACCACGGCGGGTACAGCGGGTACAGCGGTGGTGGACACAGCGACGGCGGCGGGTACAGTGGCGACGGCGGCGACTCAGGTGGTGGAGGTGGTGACTCGGGCGGCGGCGGTGGCGGCGGCTGTGACTGAGTCGCTACTCTTCGTCCAGGTCACCCCAACCACTCCTGACTGATCCTCATACCAGCACCGCTGTAATGGACATCCCAAGCTTCTCCATTTCTCCCGCTACAAAGTATTGCAAAGTGATTTCCGAGTACCATGTAGCCGAAAGATGAGCGACACATCACACCTAGATAAACTTGACTTGAAGTTGAGATCAATTAAAAGCGACTCCTTTCTCCGAAGTAGCTAGCTACCCAGTCCACAGTGCGATTCTAGTAGGCGAAGCCTTGCTTCGCGTTATGCGCCCGGTCATTTCCTCGCCGACAGGAGTGGCAGTTGCCATCTTCTTTGTGGAAAAACAAAAAAAATATGTCGCTGGAGCGTGGAGCTGTCCACGTTTTCCGTATTTTTGGTGCCTCATAGACGACGACTGCACGGTCTTCCCGGAGGGCGAGCTCCAGTTCCTCAAACTAGTGACGGGCAAGCGCGAGAAGCAGCGGTGTGCATGCATGAACGGCGAGGCATGGGGCTGCGGTGAGGGTGAGTATCGACGCCACATCATCATGAACACCCACTCGTTGCTCCGAAGACACACAGGAGAGCATTCGTCTGGCACCATACCCAAACTAACTGCAGACAGTGACGGCAGCGGCGGTGTTGCGACACGAGGAATGGACAGAATGGCGCCACGCCGCGTCGAGATCGCGGACCAGCACGAGTGAACCCACTCGTATCAGTATCCTTTCATCATCTTTGGCTCGTGTACCCACTTCGTGGTCCCTCAGACATCCCACCATCAAGTATCGATGATGTGCTCGAATATTTTGGCATGGGCCTCATCGACGTCTTGGGGGCGCCGTTGCGGTCTCGCGTGCCTCCATTTCTCAACTTTCCGCCTCCATCAAACACCAGCACACAATCGCTCGCTGTTAACGGCCAGATACATGGATTTGGCCTCGCTCCTCGCGATTCTGCTCTCAGTCGCGGTCTTCGCGTGGGTTCTACGCAGGATATGCGCAAAGGCAGCCGAAGCTACGTCATCCCCGCTTCCGACTCGCTGCGGTGGAAGGTACCGGGCGGAGACCGCGGGCCGATCCGGCCGACGAGGTGGCGCCGACGACACGTTCGTGGTCCAGATCACAGTCGACTTTGGCGACTCGTCGGCCCACTACGTCTCGCACCATTGCCACGCCGGGCACAGCGGCTGGGCTGGAGGTGGAGATTACGGAGGAGGCGGAGACGGTAGCTACTGTGGAGGTGGTGACGGCGGCGACGGCGGCGATGGTGACTGAGCGAACGAATTGCCTCTCGCCACACTATGGAGCACGCACATAATACATCAACCCGAATCATCGACCACACAAAGTTGGCTAACCACCCCCTATACGGCCGCCTGTTCGAAGCGGAACGCTTCCGTACGGGGTAATTTCACACGACGCATGGCGATTCGCCAGCAAGCAGCGTCTCGGCCAACGCCCTCGGAAACCCACTTTTCCCTCCACTCCCTTCTTGTCTCGTTCATGTTACGTAGGTGTGGCGTATTCAATAGACATGAACACAAGACAGGCCCGATTTTAAAATCTGAGAGCAGGCTATCATGGCTGCACACTCGAGCTCGGCTGGGTACATTGGGGAGTCCCGGAGGATCGCGAAGATTCATGGGTGGAATTCAAGGACCAGCACGAGCGTACCCACTTTATACGACATTAAATAAGTGTATTGATGTGATCAATAGCCTGTATTGTAAGTCAATAAACTGGTTTAGGGTGGTTTCGATCCGCCTCCATGGCTGAGACACGTGAGTGACGACTTGAACCCACAGCTGCGCCAAAGATACAGTATATCTTTCTGATCGCCCCTGCCTGCTGCAATGGAGACTTTGTCTCCCTGAGGCTCAGGGGCGCCTCGATGGGTGCAGTCCGTGGGCCAGACGTGCTCGCCGAGCCGCAGCTTCCAATCCTCATTCCTCGATTTGCTTCGCCACACACGACCTTCCAGCGACCACGCCAGCAGCGATGAGCACCGGCACGATTCTCGCGATTGTGCTCCCGGTCACCGTGTTGGTTGCCGCCATCGTAGCCTACAAGTTCGTGAAGAGCAAGAAGCAGAAGTCAGCGGCCGCAACACCCCAGGCGCCAATTCGTAGCGGCAGTGGAGTCAGCCGTGGCGCGAGCAAGGCGCCGAGCAAGGCGCCGAGCAGAGCCGGTGGTGGTGGCGGCTACAGCAGCGACACATACACCAGCAACTCCAACGACATGTTTGTCGTGAACTTCACCAGCTGCTTTGACGACTCGGCGACGCCGTACGTCGCCCACCACAACCACAGCCACCACCACAGTCACTCGCACGACCATGGCGGGTACAGCGGCGGAGGATACAGCGGCGGCGACTCTGGCGGTGGTGGTGACTCTGGTGGCGGTGGTGGCGACTCTGGTGGCGGTGGTGGTGGCTGCGACTGAGCCCTGACGCTGCTCAGGTACCCGTCCCAATCTGAAGCCGGAGTCTTCACCAGCGCTTTCCTTATCATCATCAGTTCCTCGAATGCACCCCCAGCGCGAAGATATGCAATACGAGTACCGCGTAGCTGAGAGCGCTGAGCGGCGCATCGCACTACTTAAAAGCCCACGCAAACCAAGACACAGATCGTACCACAAGATAAGCACGCATAAACATGGCTGCCTCTTGCGCCTTCATCATCTTCTTCGTACCATATACCGCAAAGGAAGAGAGAGAGACACATACACATCCCACTGAAACCATTGCACGGGACCATCCTGACGGTCGTCAGAGCTAACCCTGCACAAGGCGTGCTAATGCATCTCAAACGAAGTTGTTGGAATAGTCCACTCGGGCTGGTCTCGGGCCCCACGACTGCGCCATGTCGTTGTGTGAGCCACTTGCGGATGCAGACTTGTTGACCAATGCCTGGCGTTGTACGACTTGTGTTTGCATGTACGATTGGGAAGCCGACCACCACACCGAGAGCGTCGTGATAAATACCACAAATACCGCCACGCCCAGCGCCACCTCGAACGGCGGGCCGTACCCATCAAACTTGCTCGTTCCCGACAGCGCCTTTGTCGCGTCCATGATGATCGTGCACCGCGGACCGCCCCACGCCTCGCCGTTCATGCACGCACACCGCTGCTTCTCGCACTTGCCCGTCACCAGTTTAATGAACTGGAGCTCGCCCTCCGGGAAGATCGTGCAGTCATCGTCTGTGACGCAGAACGCACCACCCGCAACCTCCTTCGCCGGGTTGTCGTCGTCTTGGTAGTCCTGGATGTTGGCGTTGATGAACTCCTTGGTCGGATGCGACTTGGGATCGCAGCCCACCTGCATGTAGTTGTCGGCCTCCAGGTCGTCGCCCAGATCCTGGTACAATCGGATGTAGTCGATCTTCATGTACATCGGGTAGTCGTCGCAGATGCGGTTCACCTTTTCGTTCTTGTTGTCGCCACGACACACAGACTTCAAGTTCTTCGGGGTGGCACTCCACGAGGAGGAGACAGCGACGTTGAAGATGATGTACATGGGTTCCTCCAGCATAATCTTGCGTGGGTTCGAGGTCTTGTCGTCCTGCGGCACGTTCTCTATCGCCTCGGACGTGACCTCGAAGATCGGGTGGCCTGCCAGCATCCACCGCACGTACCCGTTCTTCCCCGTCACCCACTCCAGCTGGTACACCAGGTACTCCGTGTACGCGCCGAGGTGCACGGGCCAGTTGGACGAGATGGCGTCCATTTGATAGTTGAACGGCTTCATCACGTTTGTCTTGGTCTGGTTGTCCGGTCGCGGTGAGCCGCACTGTTTATGCTGGTTGTCCGGGTCACACAGGTATGCGCCCGTGTACCCGTTGATCTTGGGGAAGCACGTCCCGTTGTAGTTGATACCCCAGTGGTACGGGCCTTTGCCGTCAATCAGCGAAAGATCCGCGTAGCCGTCGAAGGACGCAGCGCAGACCTTGAGATTGCAGGCGTTGACGCCGTTGATCTTGCCAACGGCCGCGGCCACGGGCTCGTACGTTTGGATCATCGCGCCATCAGGCGCGCACATCGGGTTGCTCGAATAACGGAGACCTTGGTACCACGACTTGTGACGGCGCCGGTTGTAGAGATCCGAGGGCACACCCGGGTGGTTGGCACCCGGCGTGTTACATGCTCCTGTATAGAAGCAGGAGGGTGTGTCAATACTTGGGTCGACGGAAAACAATCGAAAGTCCTGAGTCATGCCAGGGGCGAGCTGGAGTGATGACGAGATGGAGTCGCCACCGCCTTCAAGCAGATCGATCTCCGGCGCACCACGGCCTTGGTTCGGGTTCAGACCGTCCCCAGGGTTCGCGTCACATGCGCTAATGCGCTGGTTCTTCGGGTCGAACACGTCCGGCTCACACCGATTGTACGAGAACGGCCACATGCGATTCGTCGACGCGCTGAAGATCGCACGACCCAGGTTCCCCATCATCCAGATACCGGGCCACGTCGGGTAGAACGTGATCTGATCGCGGTCGAGCCCGGATACGCGTCCGGCGGGGCCCTTGGCGAGATCCGGGTTGCCCGACTTGGGGCTCACGGCGCCTGGGAGCTGCGCACTCACTTCGAGCATTCCGCCCTGGTAGCAAAACTTGTTCCACGACTGGACCATCGCCGAGCGGTAGTACATGTCAACCTTCTGGTACCCGGGCGGGTTCGTGTACATGTTGTACGCGCTGAACTGGATGTGCTCGTCCTGCACCTGGATGTAGAAATAGCAAGTGCCGGTCTCATCGTCGCACGCGGTCGAGGTCATGTTGTGCGAGTAGTACTCCATCGCGGCGTTGACGCCGTCGGGCTTCTCGAGCGACGTCCAGAGGTGGTCTTTGCCCGGGCGGAAGTCGCGTCCGGGCGTGTTGAACTCGTCGCTCATGACGAGGTCCCATCTGCGGCCGCGTGACGACACGTACGACTGAAAGTCCTCGGGCGTGCCCGGGTCCACCCATGGCCTGATACCGGACTTGGCGCGGAAGGTCGTGGTCTCAGCTGTGGCTGGCTGCTGCTGGGCTGACGCCACGGAGGACGCCACGAAAGACAACGCCACCGTGGAGCATAGGAGCACGGGGAGCGATCGCATCGGGAGGGACACTTGGGGAGGACAAGAGGCTTCTTGAAATCACTGTCGAATGCGAAAATTAACCGTGGGTAAGGGCTGCGAATGTCGGCTCGAATGGGCCAGGGCATGTGTGTTGGTCCAGGGGGAGCTTGGCTAGCGGCCGTTGGCCAATCTGGCTGGCGTGGGTCTACAGCCTCCGCATTCAATACTGGACACGGATGACACGAGTGCCTGGCACTCGCGTCGTGGCACTGTGCCTCGAGGGCACTTCGTGGATTGTAGGTGACAGCGCCGAGAACAGCCAATGCCCGCGAGCAGAGCGTCGCGAAGCCAGTTTTCGGGATGCGCAAAAAAAGGCTTCGAGCAACGTCTCCTCAACACACAAGCAACACATCACTGATGGAGCAACGTACTTGTCAATTGTCCGTCTTGCGTGCGCTGATATCTCGCACCACCACCTCACTAGGAAGTCCTTGGTGAGCTGGGTGCGAGAAGTGAACTCATCTTAGTACCCGGCCCAAGTTACCGTAGGGTGACCCGGATGCCTCGCACAGGCTGGGGGATCCCCACTGATCTTGATGAGTGCGCTCGTCGTCGCGTCGTGTCGATCGGAGCCACACGCTGTCTGCCCGAAGGCGCCTCGCTTGAGTCGATGGACTTTACCAGCCCCCGCGAGTACTTAAGTGACCCAGCACCTGGTGCAAGCACCCGGACTCACGTAACCGTTCTCGTTTGGTTTCGCTGAACGTGAATCGAAGGGGAAACGCCGTCTGGATTCGATGCCTCCGAGTGTATGTGTGTGTGAGAGAGAGAGAGCCCGCGAGTTGGCCCGAGGGGAGGAGTTGTTGGCTTTCCTCTACTGGGTGCGACTCTCAGCTCGGGGTCTCGGTGCACGGCAATAAGGGAGAGCACAGAAGGGTGATCCAGTCTCCTCACTTACCGGTAGGGTACCGGTACGAACTGTACAGCGCAATTCAAGTCACGTTGAAGTGGATAGAACAGGACGAGCCAGGTATTCGAGCTATCGCTGGGTACACGCTGGGTACGTCGCCACCTTTGAAAGAACGCGCCTGGTCAGTGCGGCTAGGGCCTAGCCGCTAGGCTTCGACCGTCGCAGATGTGGGTCTGCCGAGAGCGTCGACCGTGCCAATACCAGAGCAGCTCTGCAGAGGCCGCTGGACGCAAGTCCAGCGAGACGGTTCGCGGCGCCGTTTCGCGCGCACAAAGTCCCGGCATTCCACAGAGAAGAGACCGTCTTGTAGCCTAGTACCGTACGGTAGGACCCACAGCCTCCGTCCTCGTCGTGTCCACGAGGCTTGCGACGCCCACCGCTGGTTCTGCCCACTTGTTTTGCTGGTCTGAGATGCGTCGGTATTTTTCCCTCCTTCACGTCGTGAGAGTGGATATCTTCCGCGAGAGATGACGGTCTGTGGGGCGGGAGGGAGGCCGCAGGGTTCATTGATGGGTGGCGAGGCCTGCGCCACCTTGGCAGTCCTAGCGTTGGACAGGGTCACACGTCGTGCCCGGGCGACACTTGCCAAGACGCCGCACCTGACACACACGAACAATACGAAGACAGACACATGGAGACGACAGCGTGGGCCACGATCCTGCTCACATGCTTTCTCGTCGGTGGCCTCTGGTGCCTGAGCCGGCGCTCACGCTGCGCGCCGTGCGGTCACAGCGACCGCCGCCGCCTCGAGGCCCACGCGGAAGACACGTTTGTGGTCCACATGCCCGTCAGTCACAGTCACTACGTCGCGTACAACATCCAACCGACCGAGCCCTCGCGAAAGGAACACGACGCGTGCGGTGGTCGCAGCAGCACCACCACGGGCGACACCTCGGAACGGCCCACCGATACGAGGACGAGCTGGAGCGGCTCGGCTGCATCACGCGACTCGCTAGTGTAGTGCGCTACCAAGAACAACACAACAACACTTGATGTAATGAAGTAGATTAGCATCGGTTCACCGAGTTTTTGAGGCTCTGTTTCTTTGGCGTGATCTTTGGCGGTCGTTCCAGACTCTGGCTTCCGCGTACGTATCGGCGTGGTCCACAGCGAGTCGCAGGTGTTTACTACAACGTAAAGCACGGGCCGGCTCCGTTCACTCGTTTCACCCAACAGGTCCCTGGATTTTTGGGGCGCCTGAGACTGCTTTGGAACTAGAGTGAATCACACCACCTGCTACCAGCGCACCCAACACGACCATCTCTAGCCTCGTACCAAACCCATGGCAAGTGGCACTACAATCCACTCGTCATGGGTTTGGTACGAGCATTGACAGCAGCCACACCGTGCCACTGCAGCCATCGGGCACGACGTCATCTCAGGCTGACAGTGGCATTGCATGTGCTAACAGTATGTTCTGTCGAAGCAACCGAAGTGAGACTGCGTCTTATCTGAGCTCACAGTGATTGTTAGTCCGAGCCAACGGCACAGGCTAGGTGAGACTTTGCCGACCTGATATATCTCACTCAGGACGGCCACACTGCCATTCATTGTCTCGGAAGCTAGTGGAAAGCGATGGACACTGCGAGGTAAGCGAGCTGGAAATACTGACTGATAAATTATAAAGCTTCACGCCCTTCCTCCCGTGCTCACGCTGGGCGCGCGTTCGTCTTGTACGAGTAGGCGGCTGCCGAGAGCGCGAGCGCCTGGAGCGTCGCGTACCACGCGAGCGAGCGCCAATGGGTCGCCTGGGTAGCCGATGCTTTCCTCACGCCGTCTCGTACGTGCCTCCTGTGCGAGGGCACGACACCAATAAGGCGTCCGTGGCCGACGGGAGTCCGGCTGCCGAGGCTCAGCTTGGCGCCGGCGACGCCGCCCTGACGCACAATGCGGAGCCGCAGCGTCGGGTACGCGCCCACGAGCTGGGCAGCGATACCTTCGAGCCGCGCCTGCCACGCGTCTTCGTCGTCGACATACAGGCTCGAGCCATTGTGGAGCGTGAGCTCGACGCGGCGACCCTCAATCTGCGGCCTGTGCGCGACCAGTAGTGCCAGGAACTCGAGCAGCACGGCGTGGAACTGGATGCACGTCTTGTGCGGCGGTAGCGTTGACGGAGTCCATTGGCCGAGCCCGCGCGCATACAGACTCGTGTCGTATGAGCCCACGACCAGCTCGATCTCGCGGGACGGGCCAGCACGGGGCGCGCTCGCGACCAGCGCCAGCAGCCCGTCGGCGCCGCAGAGCGAGCCGACGTTGATGTGTACCGTGCGCAGCGCCGGTAGCGACGCGAGCCGCGCGAGCCCGTGGTCCGAAATGCCGCGCTCGTGGTGGTCGCGCGTGAACATGCTCGAGCCGCCGCCGCCGTCGGCCTCCAGGATCTTGAGCCGCACAAGCCGAGGGCAGTACGCCGCGAGCGTCTCGAGCAGCGCGTCGCTCACAATGTTTTCGGATGGCGGCTGCCCGTCCTCGGTGAGCTCCTCCTGGAGCAGCACGCTCAGCTGCTCGAGACCGGAGCAGGCCGCGACGGCGCGGAAGACCGAGGTCGCGGCGCAGCCCCACTGGGCGCGCTCGAGGCTGTCGGCGTCGTAGCTGCTCGCGTTTGTCGCCAGCGTCAGGCGGCGCAGCTGCGAGCGGTCTCCCTGCATCGCAAACTGCTCGAAGAACGCGTCCTGGAACGGGAACACGCACCACTGGATCTCCTGGAGCTTGGGGCACGCGCGGCAGAATACACTCCACGCGTCGAGCGAGCAGTCGATCCGTTCGTCGCAGCGCAGCACGCCTTCGGACTCGCGCAGCGTCGCCTTCCAGCCGTCGAAGTGCTCGAGCGCGGGGCAGAACGCGGCGACCGCGAGCAGCAGCTCGTCGGCTAGCGCCTGCCGCGTCGTCGACGCGTCCACGAGCGTCGTGCGCTGCGGCACCGTGAGCTGCCGCAGCCCGCGCCAGCGCGGTAGCGCCGCGTACAGTGCAAGCATCACGGCGTGCGCTTCCATGCCCAGCGGCCCGCGGTACCACTCCTTGTCCGGCAGCACGAGCGACTGGATCTCGGGGCAATGGCGCGCCGCGGCGCGCAGAAGCACCGCCGTGTGCGTCGAGCGCAGCGGCAGCCCCGAGAGGTCGAGCCGGCGCAGCCCGGGGCAGCGCGCAAACACCGCGTCCCAGTCGACAGCGACCCCGTCGAAGCGGTCGGCAAACGCGCGCGCCCGGATGACCTCGAACGTGCGCCGGAACTCGAGCATCTCGAGCGCGAGCCGCAGGCTGCGCACGCGTGCGTCCAGCCGCGCCACAAGTCTTATCTCCACACCCTGGCGCTCGCCCTGTTCGCCCCGCTCGAGGTCGTGTCTCTCGAACGCAAAGTCCACGACCGCTTCATCGAACGCGCGCTGCATCTCGTCGATCGCCGGCCGCAGGCGCGCGGCACCGGCGCGCACGAGCCGCGCGAACAGCGCCTCGGGGAGCCGCGGCGCCGCCGGGTAGAGCTCGGTCACATACTCGCCGTCGGCGAATGCGAAGATGCGCGCCAGTACGTCCGTGGGGAGCAGCGCGAGGCGCTCCATGGTCGCCAGAAGCTGTGCGCGGCGCCGGCGTTCGCGCGCGGAGACGCCGAAGAAGAACGCAGACTGCGCCGCGCACACCCACCGCGCGAGCAGTCCGAGATCCTCCCGAGCCGCCATCGAAGACGGGGGAAGGGGAGGCGCGAGATACAGAACGAGAGATGAGATGCGCGCCGGACTCGTCGGATGAACCCACAGACTGAGTTGCGTCGTAACGCCGGCGCTCTACGCAGGTGAGAAAGTGGGTGGGTTCGCGTCGTGTTCAACGTCCCCGACGTTAAATTCGCGAGTGCGGACAACACGCGAAGCGCGTCGTTCGCGCCGGCCGCCTCGGGGTTCACGCCATGGTGGCCCGTGGATGACAAGGGACAACGAGACGGTGGGACGGAGGCCACGCCCGCGGATGACGCCGGGACGCGCAGGCCCGGGAGGGGCCACACCAGCGTACAGTACAGTCAGTGCCCACAGCCCACCGGTTGGTCTCCCGTCAGTTCCTTCTTTATTTTCGTGTGGGAAAGGATGAGAGAGATGGATTTCTCGAAGGGAGATGATCTGTTCGCAACGGATCTACCTTCTTTTGGAAATCCATATCGCGACAAAACCAAAAGTAGGTGAGACTGTTTCCGCAATTCTGGAAAAATGCAAATATCCCAAAAACATAAACTCGTAATTACGCATTTCGTAAAAAAACAGTTTTGAATCTCCTACGTCGGACGGCGAAGAGCTCACCAAGAGTGATGGTCTTCCTTGAATGCAAGCCGGGGGACATCTGGGTGCTGTGCATGCACACTTGAACCTGTCACGACTCGTCTCGCGCATGCACGCGGCGCGTCTCCTCGCGACTGGCGCGCGCTCCCGCATACAGCGCGTTCCCGTGCGTCACTTCCGCTTTCTCTCACCAAGCGACACACACATCACCGCCGCGCGCGCGCTCTCCTTCTCCGTCTCGTTCTCCTCTTCCGCCATGAGCAGCCCGATGGCCAACTCGGCGACGCCCGTGAAGAAGCAGTTTCCCAAGAACGAGCGGTACCCGGACGAGTTCCTTCGCAAGGTGCCCAAGACCGACCTCCACTGCCATCTGGACGGCTGCCTGCGTCCGCAGACGCTGATCGAGCTCGCGCAGGAGCAAGGCGTCACGCTCCCCACCTACGACCGCGCCGAACTCTCGTCCTGCGTGTTCAAGGAGACGTACAACAACCTCGAAGAGTACCTCATGTGCTTTGCCTACGCGACGGCCGTGCTCCAGAAGGCCAGCGCGCTCGAGCGCGTCGCATACGAGCTCGCGTGCGACCAGTACGCTGTCGGAGTGCGCTACTTTGAGACGCGCTTTGCGCCGCAGCTCAACGCCGTGCCCGGCAAGCTATCGCTCGAGGAGGTGCTGCTCAGCGTGAACCGCGGGCTCCAGCGCGCGACCGACGAGTTCAACGCGCAGGACGAGGATGTCGTGAGTGGTCTCGCTCCCAAGTACGCGTACGGCATCATCGTGTGCGCCATGCGGTTCTTCACGGCCGACTTCTCGCCGTACTACAAGCAGTTCTGCGAGGTCCACAAGTACGAGGACGAGCACCGCCTGTACGGGCTCGCGTCCATGGCGCTCATCACGCAGGCGTACGAGGTCAAGAAGACCCACGGCGTGCCCATCGTCGCGCTTGACATCGCCGGCGCCGAGCGCGGCTACCCGGCGCATGACCACAAGGAGGCGTTCGCGTTCGCGCACAAGAAGTTCCTCCACAAGACGGTCCACGCCGGCGAAGGCTACGGCCCGGAGAGCATCTTCCAGGCCATCACGGACCTCCACGCCGAGCGCATCGGCCACGGCTTCCACCTGTTCCACCACCACGCGATCGAGAAGGAGGGCATGACCGAGGACCAGAAGAAGGAGTACTGCCACGAGCTCGTGCAGTACATGGGCAACGTGCGCACGTGCATCGAAGTGTGCCTCTCGAGTAACCTCCAGACCGTGCCCGACATGGAGCAGGACGTGTCCTCGCACCCGATCCGGCTCATGATCAACAACAAGCTTGCGGTGAGCCTGTGCACGGACAACTGCACGGTCTCGCACACCAACATGTTCAAGGAGGTGCGCCTCGCGTGCGACGCGTTCCACCTCTCCCCGCGCGAGCTGCGCCGCATCCTCATCACGGGTTTCAAGCGCTCGTTCATGGCCGGCGACTACGCTGCCAAGCGCCAGTACAACCACCACGTGATCGACTACTTTGACCACCTCGTGGCCAAGTACAACATCCAAGGGATGGACGAGACCGCCGATCATCTCGTGCCTGAAGAGACCAACTAGACTGCTCTTGAGCTTCGCCCTTTATTCGCTCTCTACAACCAACAATACAGATCCTCATTGACAGACACTCTAGTTGTATGGCTCATGGCGTCCACACGTCTGCGCGGACCTTTGCGGTATTGGAGGAATCACTTACCCCAGTTTTCCGCCGGGCCTTCCATGCTTGAAAGCGCTTGGAGCGCTTGACGCATCGCACGCAACAGCAGCAACAGCAGAGCAGCACCACAACTGGTGAGCCGTAGATACCGATCAGGAGCAGCCACGACTCAGCCTCGGACATGCCTTCCAGCGCGAACTCCCGCAGTGGCACCAGCGCCGGGGCGAGCCTCTTTGGCGTTGGTGACGACGACATGAAGCGGCGAAAAGAGGTTAAATGGTTGAGGTGACGGCGGCGGTGATATGGACTGGAACTACTCCCTCTTGGTGCGAAGTGTGGCTTGTGTGTGGTTGAAATCGTTTCTTGTGACCCTCAAGAGGCGCGCATTCGTGTACGTTCATGCTGCGGACTTGCAGTTGGGGCGGGGGTGTCACCTCCTGGCGGCACTGCCCGTAGAGCGCGTTTACTGCACTCTGCCACAGCATTCAGCCCCCTCTCTAATCATTTATCGTACCGCACGCGGTAAGTAGAAGCAATTCATTGGACTAGTGTAGTGGTGGTCCATGCAACAGGGTGCCGAGCTCACTCATTGTATGGTGGTAATGGTGATTGTTGTGTTGCCACTGGTGCCGCCATCATGAACAGTTCGGTACGGCGTGGCCGCGTCTTCTGAGCGTGACGTCTGCCTCATCGAGCTCATCTTGCAGCAGGAACGCAGGCGCCGATGCCTGGGCCGTCGGGTCGGTCAGCACTGGCTCAGAGCCCACGTCTTCGTCGTCAATATCAGGTGCCGACGGGCTTACGAGGTCGTAATTGATGAGGCGATGGACCGGCGAGACGGACTCAGCGCCGCCCAGCAGCTCTTCTTCCTTCTCCAGGAGCTGCTGTTGGTACTGTCGCCAGCCAAAGAGGTCGAGTGCCCGCACGGCCGGGAGCTGATCGAGCATGTATCGCATGACGGTGCCGGCGCGCCGAGGGATCGCTGGCGGTCGGCGCTCGGGATACGTGTCTCTGTACCAGACGTAGGCCAAGCGCAGAGCGATGACGAGCAGCAGAACGACGGTCACTGGTAACTCCCAGTCGGGCCCGATCGTTTTCTCGATGCAGTCGATGTCCGGCTCGCCGATTCTGGCCGCATCAACGTAGTCACACAACTCGGGGCACACGCAGCCGAGCGCCTGGTCCACGCAGCTCGTCCAGTTCAACGGGTTCATGGGCCGATCCGGCTCCGTCAGCCAGGTGGCCACTTTCGCCCGACACGTCTCGCAAGCTTGCGTTGGACAGGAGGATGTGTTGGACGCCGGTATCTGCACGGACCAGATCGACTCGTTGAACGCTAGTGCACGCACGCGAAAGTCCTTTTGGTTGCTGTACGCTTTGAACGGACGACACTGGGTACCCTCCACGACGCAATCCTGCAGTGAACACCTTAAGCAATTGAGCTCCAGAGCATCCGCATCCAGACACACAGAACTTACCGGGCGAAGAAGGCAGCTAGCACACGACCGGGGCTGCTTGCAGCCTTTCACGTCCAGCTCGCCGTCGAATTCGCATTGTGTCACGAGCGCGGGGCGGTGGAAGCGGTCCTTCTGCGGTGCGCGCGGATCGCGCTTCTTCGACGATATCAGCGGCAGCAATCGACCACGGGCCGCCTTGGATGGCCGTTGCTGGCCGCACTCGTCGTCATAGACATACTGCGCGCGCTGCCCGGGCACTTCGCACGCGTCCACGCACACGCAGCCATCCTGGCCAAGACAGAACTGGCCATGCACTGTCGTCCCGTTCCGCGCCAGTGCCTGGAAGTCGCGCGTACACGCAGCGCAAACGCGGTCGCTCGCCTCGCAGTAGGTCGCATTGTCGGCAAAGAAAGTCATGCCAATGTCGCTGTAGAACTGCGTCTGGTTGGGACGCCCGCGGGCGAGCGCATGGAAGTCCAGCTCGTACCACTGCGCAGAGGGCGTGGCGGTGGCGTTCACACAGCCCCCGGTCGACCCTTGAATCAGGCAGCCCTACAATAGCAACACCCTCTACGCGTGAAACGGCTGCCCTGACTCGAAGTACAGACGCTGGCTGGATCCCCCCTACCGGCATGGCGAGGCAGTCGTAGCACGAGCGCGGCACGCGGCACTGCGTGAGCGAGTCGGCGAGCCCGTAGTACCCGCAGGAAGCCGGGGCCGTCGCGTTCGTGCGCATGGACTGGGGCACGGCCCGTGGGTCGTGCCGCCTGGCGCTGGTGGACGCCGCGCTCCGCCGCGAGGACAGCGCGGCCGCGAGCGGCACGCCATGCGGCGACGGCGTGGAGGTCATGGAGGGCTTTGCAAATCGAAGGTCTCACTTGGTACTTTGTCCTCCACGGGATCAAATGAAGGTGTAATGAATAGGAGCTGAGTGATGTAATTTCTCAAAACACGCACAACTATGCATTGCTAACGCCAATAACCAATTTTGTAGTTCACCGTGAAATGAAATTAGAGCGGCGGGTTACTCGCTTCGCAACGTCGAAACAAGGTAGCACAGTGAGGGAGCCAGCCTTGAGACTGCAAGGACCGTGACTGCTTCGGAGGGCGTCCATGCTCGCCCTACGTCGCCCGGAGGTTCAGGAGTGCATCGGGGACGTTGGGTTGAGTCCTGGTGTCGTCGCATGGGCGGACGGACCAGAATCTCTGTCGCCCTCCGCCCCTGGCCGCGTACAGTACCGACACCCTTGGTTCGCTGTACACCATATCGCTACTCTAGGACGCTGCGTAGCGCCCCATCGCGGTCACTACGCCCTGCCCTTCGCTGCGATGGGATGGAGTTGAGGTCGACGTAGCCTTCGATGGTCGTGTACGGTCCAACGCCGCGTTCTCTGTCGCGCTGCTGGTCCGCTCGCAGCTGTGCCACCACGTCCGGAGGCGGCTTTGATCGGTTGAGGCAGAGCACGCAACACCAGCAGCAGCAGATCAGCAGCAGTACCGGCGTGCCGAACATGAACGCGAGCCAGAGCCACGACGCGGTCTCCGACATGCCCTCGAGCGTCAGCGCCTCCACGGGAACGGGCGCCAGCGTACTCGCCATTGTCTTCGAATGGGAAACGATCCTTCACGAAGGCACGGGGCGGATCGCTTGGGGACGTTGGTGGCGTCCGAGAGGCCGAGAATGCGTCCAAGTGAGACGGTCGACGAAGCGGCCGAGGGAGAAGATCCGTTCCTCGTCGCCTCCACAAGAAGTGGGTACGAAAACGGACACCGCCAGGGCGGCGGAATATTTGGCGACCTGAACTTATCGGAGACTAGGGGATTCGAGGAACTGGATGTGCAAGTGGACGGATACCTGCGTCGTCTGCCGACCGCACGAACCGGAACGGAGTCGGCAGCGGACCAAAGACTCCTGCGGCGGCTCGGGCATCAAGGCGAGGCAACCGGAACAGCTCAGACATGCGATAGAGCGCCACCGACACCACCACAACGTAGCACAAATCACTGCTGTATTTGGATAGCCCGGCCGTCTTTGTCAACTTGATGCTCCCTTCCTCGTGGCCTCTCGCGGCTGCGACTCGACGGCGTGGAGATCGACGTAGCCGTCGGCTTGCTCAAAAGCTTCGCGGGCGTACACTGGGTGTTGATAGTCGGGGCCCTCCCGTCGAGGCGGAGCGACTGGCTCTCGAGGCGGCTTCAAGCGGCTCAGACAGCGCGCGCAGCACCAGCACCAGCAGATCAGCAGCAGCACCGGGGAGCAGCACAGGAGGATAATCCCGACCTCCGAGCCTTGCGGCCAGCCGCTCGCGTAGGCCTCCACGCGCACGGGCGCGGGTGTTGTCGCCATCGTCCCTCTCAGCAACGAAGCCACGGAATGTGAGTCCTTGGGTCCGCTTGGCCTGAGCTCTAATATCCAAGTGAGACGCTCGAGCGCGGCCCCACGGGATCCGTACGCTGGCTGTCTTCCTTGGTCCACAAGAAATGGGTGCGTCGCACGACAGCGCCGGTGCATCTGAATATTTCGTCAACTGAACTCTTCCGAGGAGCGAGCAAATCGACTGCCTCGTCCATGTGCAACCGGACGAAATGGATGCTGTTCTAATCGACTAGGATCTAGGAGTTATTCCACCGGCCGCAGCCGCCAGAGCAGCTCCCAGGGGCACATCCCTCGCGCCGTGTCCATATCGGCACCGCACATTCGCGTCTGCGCGGGCGGCGGTGGCAGGCTCGTCGCGGAGACCGAGGCGTCGCAGATCGGACTGCCGTGGAAGAACACGAGGGGCGCACCGCCGCCACCGCCCGCGGTCTTGAGCGCGTACCACTCGCGCCACCACGCAGTCGTCTCGTTCACGAGCGTGTGCTCGGCGAAGAGTCGATCCATGGTCGACAGGACCCCGAGCGAGGCCGGGAGCTTCTCGAGCGGATTGCCCGACACGTACAGCTCGGAGAGCGCGTCGTCTCGGAACAGATCGTCCGGGATCGCGGCAAGTTGGTTGCCAATCAGCGAGATGCGCCGTATCGGCACACGCGCGAACGAGCGAGGCAGCTCCGTGAGGTTGGCGTTCTCAAAGTTGATACGCAGCCACAGGCGGTTCGACCAGAGCTCGCCCAGTGTCTCGGGGACATGTGTGAGGTTGGTGAACGAAAAGTCGATGTCGTTGAGCGACAACGGAAGGTCCGCGTGGAGCAGGCCGGGCGGGAAGTCGGTTAGCGTCACGTGGCCGAAGAAGATGTGGCTGAACGCCGAGTGGAAGTCGCGGTGGATCGAGGCGCTCACGGGCCAGCTGCGCAGCGTCACGTTCGTGAAATCGATCGACATGAGCTGGCCAAACTCTTGCACGATGTCGGGCACCACGAGGCCGGGGCAGTGCATGTACGCGAGCGTCACGAGCGTGGAGCGCTCGATCTGGTCCAGGATCGCAGTCATTTCGTTCGCCGAGCCGGCGACGCCAAGTCGATGGCAGTGGATCGTGGCAACCGCGCAGCCCGGTCGCTTGGTGAACCAGGCGTTGACGCCGAGCGAGCAGCTCTCGATCTCGGTGACCACGTCGCGCTGCGCGTACACGTGCGCGACCAGCACAAAGAGGCCCCAGCCGAAGAACAAGACGTTGCCGTGCGGGCCGATGCACGCTCTGCGCTGTCGCTTCGATCTGGCCGTCGCCGACGCGGCTCGTTCGATAGGCTTGTGACGCTCCGGCGTGGGTGGAATGAGCGCCGGGCCGACCGCTGTGAGCGACGTCCCCGACTTGGACGCCGTCGCTTTGCGCGACCGCGACCTGCTCACGATGCCGTTTTCGATCGTGAGCGTGCACCCCAGCACGCCCAGCTGAAGGGTGACGGTCGAGACAAAGTCGAGGTACGACCAGACGAAGAGCAGGCGCGCCTGCGAGATGAGCTTGGCCATCCACACGTGGTCGTACACGAGCTCAGTCGGGTAAACCATGTCATGCCAGTTGAAGTCGGCGACGTTCTGGTACAAAATCACGAGCGGGAGCGCGATCGAGCCGCTGAGGTCGAGCGCCGTGTCGATCACGACGCACACGAAGCGGCGCAGCGTGCGGCCGCGGCGCACCACCAAGTGGATCGTCGGCGTCGACACGCAGCCCAGCACGACGACAGCGACCGCAACGTGGTTGACCCACGCGGTCGAGATGAGTGAGCTCATGAAGTAGGCTTGGTATGTCTGCGAGAGGATCTCGAGAACCTCGCGCACGTGGAACACGGCATCGAAGTGCGGTCCATTGAGGCCGAGTAGGCCGTCGACGCCGAGGTACCGGTTCCAGAGCCCCACGGAGTAGCGCAGCGGGAACGTGAGCACCGCGACGACCGATTGAAGCAGCGCGTAGATCCCGGACGGCTCGGGTCTCGGCTCCGTCGGCTGAGCGCCCGCGCGGAAGCAGAGCTGCCCGCGCCGCACCGAGTGGACCAAGATGCGCATGAGCGCCAGTACGTGGAGCACGCACATGACGCCGAACGTGATGGCCGCGAGACGCAGGTACTTGATGTCAATTTGTAGCGCTGACGCCGTGTACGTGTACAGCGCCGGCGTGGCCACAAGGGCGTGCGAGATGCCCAGCGCGGCGGTGAACGCGATGCTGAGCACGTGGACAAGTGCGACGCCGAGCCAGCAACACGCAAATGCCGCCTGCGCCACCACGAGCCGCTGCTTGCGTCGCGGTGGCACCGTGGCCGAGTCGGTGACGACTGCGGCGGATGACACCAACCTTCTGGACGACGCTGTCTGCATCGCGAAGGGTGAAACAGCAATGGCCAAGCGTGGGATGACTCTCTGCGACGCGTAGTGTGAGCGGCGTGTGCCTATTTTTGCGGTGTCTGAACGGAGCGGTGGTGAGAAACGAATTGACGCGAGAGGGTTGGTGTTGGTGGTGCTGTATTTCCTTCTCAAAAGAACTAGCTGCCTTTATAATACACTGGTTAGCAAAATGGTCTTCGGGGTTCCTACCCTGGATCCGATCCA
>JAMFLL010000972.1:4238-22104 GCA_027475725.1 Pythium rhizo-oryzae | reverse complement strand
TGCTAGAAAGCATATTTGACGTTTGCAGAAGCTGAACTCCAGGCTTTCAAACGATATTTTCCCATCATCAAACGTCAAATATAGGAATGCTAACTTCTGTTAGAACGTTCAATTCCACATTTCCAACATTGAATATCGGATAAGAACATCATTTCAGTCTTTTTCTCTCTTGGTCACTCCATCAAGAAGACCATCAACCCCTGAGCATGGGCGACTCCGCCACCGCCGCCGCTGCGGGCGACGACGCGCCGACGCACGTGATCGACCACGTGTTCCTGGGCTCCAAGGCGCACGCGCGCGACCGCGAGCAGCTGCGTGAGCTCAAGATCACCCACATCCTCAACGTACGGCCTGTTTGATTTCCCTCGCATCATACTCAATCGTTGGTTGCTCATGAACAACACTTGTCCAGGTCACGCCGACCAAGACGCTGGACCCGGCCGCGGGCGTGCCCAACTTCTTCGAGAAGGAGAAGGTCTTCGAGTATAGACGCTGCGCGGTCTTCGACAACCGCGCCGAGGACATCTCGGGCGCGCTGGAAGGCTGCGTGGCGTTCATCGAGCGCGCCAAGTTTTATGGTGAGTCGGTTGGTAATTTTGGCGGCATCGCCCGCACGGGCTCGAGGATCCATGTTCTAACGATCGCGTTGCCAAGCGGCTTCCCCTTTATGCCACGTCCGTGCGGAATGTGCATCGTAGGCCGAGTGTTTGTGCACTGCAGCAAGGGCGTGAGCCGGTCAGTGTCCATGGTCATCGCGTACCTGATCAAGATCCACGGCATGTCGTACGAGGACGCGCTCCGGTTTGTCCAGGCCAAGCGAAGCATCGCGCAGCCGAACCCGAGCTTCGAACGGCAGCTCATCGAGTACGCCGGCCGCATGGAGCGGCTCCGCAAGCGAAAGGAGTTGGGCGCGCAGAAGAACACGTCGACGGTCGTCGCCGGTCCTAGCGCTCGACCGTCGTCGCAAGCTCCGGGCATTGGCCCTCAACTGCCTCCGCATCTAGCGAATCGCGTGAACGATGTTGTGGCGTCTGAAGATGCTGCCGAACAGGATGAGGTTGAAGCTGAGGGAAACAAAAAGGCTGAATCGACGACACCGGTGGTGGGGCCAGCGCTTCCGCCGCATCTCAAGCGGAAACTCGAAGATCCGGCAGATGTTCAAACGGACGAAGAACCTCCGAAAAAGAGAGCGGGTCCGGCGATCGGACCGACGCGGCCACCTATTGGTCCGGCACGCCAAGGACAGAACTAACACACGCACTAGGTGGGTGAAATACCGCAGGTCTTGCAGACATGGCGATGAATGTCGCTTGTACGTTGACATTGGTTGGTTTGCTCAATACAGACGTGCGTGCACAACAATCTTCAAATCGTGTGTGCGTCGCACCAGCGAAGGGATATGGGTACGCTGGTCCGATCTGCTTTTGATGCGACGGTTCGTACCGCGACTCTTTGGTGCAGAATCGACAAAAACTAGTAGTGGATCCATTCCAGCACATCCACCCCAGCCATCTTAGAGGGACCGAAGACCTACCGTGCAAGCTGCAGCATGGGCGGTCGCTTCTCGCACGTGCACTATCGTGCGCAGGACGCTGTCGTAGTCGCCCACTTCCAGCTGCTGACGCAGGTGTGGGGCCTGTCAGAGATCGACTTGCTTTCGCAGAAGCTGCGCCGCATCTCGTTCAACTTTTGCCTCACGAACGATCAGTTCGCCGAGTGGCTCGCCCTCCAGCACAATGCCACCACCGGGCTCTTCCACGCCATGCTTCAGACGTGGTTCGCGACCTTCAAGAATACCAAGTCTAGCACGGTCGTGAACGGGCTCGAGATTCTCAGCGCGCTCGCGATTGCCAGCACGGACGGCAAGCTGGTGGACAAGCTTGGCGCGGTGTTCGATATCTTTGACTTCGACGATTCACACCTGATAACGTTTGACGAACTCAACATTTTGATCAAGTCTGTCGTGCGCGGTCTTTCGAAGCTGACAGTCGGGCTCGGCCCTCGGCTCGTCACGGTCTGTCCCATGACAGAGGTCAGTGCGCTCGCGCACCAGTGCTTTCGCCATTGCGATCTCGATCCAGAGGACGATCTGCCACGTGAGCGCTTTATTCTGTGGGTCAAGCAAACGCCGAAGCTCGTGAATCTCATGAGATGCTTTGTGCGCCGCGAGTTCATTACAGACGAAGAAGCCGCGATGACGATCCAGCGATGCGCTCGCGGCATGCACGGTCGTAAAATTGCGGCAGAAATACGACTCACGAAGCAGCTCGAGCAGGACCAGGAGGTCCAACAGGCAGCACAGACTATCAAAGACGCCGTCGTGACGCGGAAAAAGAAACGCGACTCAATGCGGCAAATGAAGATCGAGCGATTTGCCCACCACGGCGCCCTGTACACGTTCGGCTCAAATGGACGCGCGCAACTCGGCCACGCATTGCTGGAGCATTCCAAAGACGAAGTACATGCAGCCCCCCTGCTGGTGTCGTTCTTCAAGAACAACGAGCTGCGTGTGGTGGATGGTGGGATCAGCAGTGTGCATGCAGCAGTGGTGGCTTCCAACGGTGATGTTTTTACATGGGGGAGCGGTGTGCCGGGTTCGTTTGGAGTTCTCGCACGACGGCACGAAGAAGACAGCGGCAATCTTGCTCTCATTCGCAAATCGCCGACGCGAGTGCAGGATCTCGAGGACACACAGATTACGGCATGTGCACTTGGGAACCACCACTCGGTCGCGTTGAGCGAGAGCGGCGTGGTATACACGTGGGGGTCTGGGTCATTTGGTCAGTTGGGTCACGGCGATTTCCGTGCGGATAGCCACGATATTTTCAAGCAACAGTTCGATCAGCACGTTGGCAGGGAGTACCCCCTCGTGGACTTGCCGCTGCAGATAGATCGCAGTTTCTTTGAGGAGATGCGAATCGTCCAGATCGCTTGTGGCTACTACTTCACGGTCGCGTTGGGTGAAGATGGCAGTGTGTTCACGTGGGGGGAGGGCTCAGAAGGGCAATTGGGACTCGGGTACAGCGACCACTTCCAGGTTGGCTTCCTCGACGAACACATCCACGGCAGCAGTTTCGTCTACATGCATTCGCCCACTCGCGTGAACGATCTCAAGGAGCCCATCGGGAGCATCGCCGTTGGAGGGAATCACGTTTGTGCAGTGGCTCGAGACCGCAAGAATGTGTACGAATGGGGAGCCTGGCACCGACGTGGAGCGGATACCCAAGAGTCAACATTCACGCCGCAGGTCAATGAGCATCTGAGCTCACTCGGCGTATCGCAGGTCGCGTTGGGTAGAGAGCACTCTCTTGCAGTCGCTGCGCGGTTGCAGTTCAAGCTGATCATCGAGGATCGAGGCAAGGCGGCACCGGTGACGAGTGTCGAGGCCTTCGGATTGTGCGCAACCTTCGGAGCGATGCCCGTGAGCCTAACACGTTCTCTTACCGGCGCGCTGTTCGTGTATGGAGGCAGCAGCTCCGTCGTGGCGCCGTCTAGGTCGTCAACAAGTGGACCTCGAGCTGAAATGTCGGGTAATGCGATCTCGGCGATGCTCAGCTCAACTGTGTTCGAGCGAAAGGAATCCCACATCCGCTCGAGTCTCTCAGGTTGCACCGGTAAAATCGTGTTCCTTGAGCGCAGTATGTGGACGGGCTTTTGGATTCTTGTGCCGATCGTCGCCGGTGAGAATCCCGGCTCACCATACGCAAAGACCCTCTTGGAGATCCCGTGCGTACCGGCCGCATTTGGTCCACAACTGAACGAGACGGGTGTGACGACCAAAATCTGGTACTCCCCAGAGCGCCTTCAGTCGCTGCGATTGTATGTGCGACCCGACGAGGTTGTGGGCCGCATTGTTGTGCTTGAGTTCGACGCCGACGACATCACTTTCGAGTCGGAAGACCTGGAGCTGAGCGAGATGATCACGCTCATAATGATCTCGCTCGTTGAAAAGGTCAAAGATGCCCAAGAGAGTGGTGCCGCGGCTGTGGTCATCATCTTTGACTTCCTCGACGCCGAGGCGTTTCCGTTGGAGGCCTCGGAAGATGAAGATTTTGAGTTCACTATTCCCGTGGTGATGATCAAGAAGGGACTTCACGGCGAACTGCTGCTGGAGCAAGTCGTCGCTTCCACTTCGAAGACGACATACGCCGCCATGTGCCAGCGTGATGACATTCTCGGCAAGCAGGCACGTCACTCACGGAGATCATTGTTGGTACGTTTGGTCACACTAACGTGCACATGTTCACTCTCAACCAGGTCCTTACAGCCCAGAAGAACGGCGCGAAAGCTGTCATCGTGGCCCAAAACCGCATCGAGCAGCACCCTATCCGAGTGCGTTTATGTTGTGGCATCTTCATGATGAATGATGACTCACATTTGCATTTGTCTACGCTCTCTAGCTTCGTAGATCCATTTTTGAGGTCGGATCCGCAAAGGCATCCGAGGCCGCGGGCGTCAAGATCCCCGTGGTCATGGTGCCGTTCGACACTGGCGAGCAGATCAAGCAGGCCATGGCTGGCACGCACATTGACGATACAACCGCTGAACTGGGCGTGAACGGGTCCGGCGTGCTATACGCCTGGGGCTACGGCGAGAGCGGCCGGCTCGGGCTCGGCGATATCGAGAACGAGGCCGTGTTCGAGACGGGCTTTGATGGCGGCCGGCAGACCCACTACCAGTTCGTCCCCAAGGCCGAGGTAGTGCCGGCGCTGTTCTACAAGCAAGTCACGTTCGCCGCATGCGGCGAGGAGCACTCGGCAGCGGTCTCAGGTGCGTACAACAGGAATCCCCGACGGTATCAGCATCTGGAGTTGGCTCGGACTCACTGGCTGGTTTGTGATTCGTAGCCGACGGGGTCCTCTACACGTGGGGCTGTGGTCGCGACGGGAAGCTGGGCAACGGCGGCGAGAACGACGAGCTCTCGCCGTACCCCGTGGAGGCGCTCGCCTCGGTGCGCGTCGCGAAAGCGATCTGCGGCCCCCACCAAACGGTGCGTCGTGGCGTGTTGAAGTGGTTCATACCTTGTTTTGGTTGCTGACGTAAATTATGTACCGTGCTCTGTGAATAGTTTGCTATCACCCACACCCCCTCCGCGACTATGAGGACTCCAAACTAGGAACATTCGGGACACGTTTGTCCCTCGTTCAAAGCGTGGAATGTGAGCGATGGTCCTAATGAAGAGTGTTGGTCTCTGGGCTTTTCACGTTCCCCTCTCTCGAGTGCCCGTGACCACCACACGTCAGGGGAAACCAACCACCCAAGTCGCCACTCGCGGACTACAAGCGACGCACTATTGACCAAGCAGCAGCAAGAATGGCGCGCGGAGGCGGCAAGAAGAAGGGGCGTCGCGGCGACGACTCGTCGGACGATGACGTGAACGTGCCGCTCCCGGGCGCGAAGGTCGAGGTGGCCGAGCCGGCGCCGGCGTCCGCCGGTGGCAAGAAGGGTAAGAAGGCCAAGGACAAGAAGAAGGCGACGGTGGAGGAGGACGTGGCGCCCGCCGCGGCCGCGGAGGAGCAGGAGGACGAGGTGGACCCGTACGAGCAGGTGGCGTCGTCCGTGAGCAAGAAGAAGAGCAAGAAGGACAAGAAGAAGAGCAACCGGTTCGCGGTCAAGAGCGACGAGGAGGAGGAAGTGGCGGCGGTGGAGGACGCCGAGGAGGAGGAGGAGCTGGACCCGTACGCACAGGTCGCGGCGAGCGTGAGCGCCAAGAAGAACAAGAAGAAGGACAAGAAGAAGGTCGCGTTCTCGGAGGTCGTGGAGGAGGCCGAGGAGGAGGAGGAAGAGGAAGTGGATCCGTACGAGCAGATCGCGAACGCCAAGAAGAACAAGAAGAAGGACAAGAAGAACAAGAAGCAGGCGTTTATCCCCTCGGACAGCGAGGAGGAGGAGCAGGAAGAGGAGGAGGAGGAGGAGAAGGAAGAGGAGGTCGTGGTCGAGGAACCGCCGAAGGACAAGAAGAAGAAGAAGAAGGACGCCGAGCCTGTGGTTGCGGACACCGCCGATGACAAGAAGAAGAAGAGCAAGAAGAAGAAGATCGCGCTGGACCTTATCTTCGACGCGGAGCCGGAGGAGGCTGAGGCGGCTGAGGAGGCCGAGAAGAAGGACAAGAAGAAGAAGAAGAAGACCAAGCTCCCGTTCGACAACGACGACGATGACGAGGGAGGTGACGACGATGACAAGAAGAAGAAGAAGAAGGACAAGGAGGGTAAGCGCTTGAGTAACAAGGATCGTAAGCGTTTGAAGGAAGAGCAGGAGCGTCAGGAGCGCGAGGAGGAGTACCACCGTGCCGCGAACCCGCTTGACGGCCAGCAGTTTGCCGTGTCGCAGCAGGCTTTCACGGAGGACTCGACCTGGGAGAACGCGACGGATATCCACATCGACAACTTCACCATCAACGCGCACAACAAGGTCCTCTTCGAGAATGCTTCGCTGCACATCAATGCCGGCGGTCGTTATGGTCTGGTTGGCCCGAACGGTCAGGGTAAGACGACGCTGCTGAAGATGATTGCTCTTGGAGAGCTGAAGATTCCGCCGAAGATCGACTGTCTCTACGTCGAGCAGGAAGTTGTCGCCGACGAAACGCGTGCTGTTGACGCCGTTCTCAAGGCTGATGCTGAGCGCTGGGCGCTTCTTGAGGAAGAGAAATTCTTGCTTGCTGAGCTCGAGACGAAGCAGGATGCTGCGATGGACGAGCGATTGAACGAAGTGTACGAGCAACTGTCCACGATGAACGCCTCTGCGGCCGAAGCTCGTGCTCGTCGTATCCTGCACGGTCTTGGTTTCGATCCTCACATGCAGGAGAAGGCCACGAAGGACTTCTCCGGTGGTTGGCGAATGCGTATTTCGTTGGCGAAGGCTCTGTACGTTGAGCCGACTCTCCTCATGTTGGATGAGCCGACGAACCACTTGGACCTGAACGCTGTCATTTGGCTCGATGATTACCTGCAAAAGTGGAAGAAGACGCTTCTCGTTGTGTCGCACGACGCTGATTTCTTGAACAGCGTTTGCACCGAGGTGTTGCACCTGGAGCAGCGCAAGATCGCGCACTACAAGGGTAACTACGACACGTTCCGTGAGATGGAGAAGACCAAGCGCAAGCAGGCTGAGAAGGCTTGGGAAAAGCAGCAGAAGCAGCTCAAGAACCTCAAGGCGTCAGGTAATTCGTCCAAGAAGGCGACTGAGATCGTCAAGAAGAAGCGTGAGCCTGGAGCGCGTGCGTCCAAGAGCAAGTCGCTCGCTGATGAGCAGAGCAAGGCCGAGGCTGGCCCGCAGCAGCTCTTGGAGCGACCAAAGGACTACATCGTCAAGTTCAGCTTCCCTGAGACGACGTACGTGCCTCCTCCGATTCTTGAGGTGCGCGAGGCGAGCTTCCGTTACGGCGAAGGCGAGTACCTGTTCAAGAACGCCGAGTTCGGTATTGACACGAAGTCGCGTGTGTGTATCGTCGGACCCAACGGTGTCGGTAAGTCGACCTTGTTGAAGATGATCACGGGCGAAGTGCGTGTCGTTGAAGGCGAGGTGCGTCGCAACCCGCGTGTGCGTATCGGTGTCTACAACCAGCACTTCGTCGACAAGCTGCCCATGGGTGAGACGCCCGTGGAGTACCTGCGTCGTCTCTTCCAGGACGAGACCTACCAGAGCGTGCGTAACCTGCTCGGCAAGGTCGGCCTCGAGGGCCATGCCCACGAGATCAAGAACCGTCAGCTCTCGGGTGGCCAGAAGGCTCGTGTTGTGATTGCCGAGCTCGTGCTCATGCAGCCGCACATTCTCATTCTCGACGAACCGACGAACAACTTGGATATCGAGTCGATTGATGCGCTGTGCGATGCGATCCGCGAGTTTGACGGCGGTGTCGTCATCGTCACCCACGACGCCCGTCTGATTGAGACGACCGAGTGTATTCTGTGGGTCGTCGGTGACCAGGATGTGATCGAGTACGAAGGCACGTTCCAGCAGTACCGTCAGTCGATCCTGGACGACCTCTCGAAGCGTGCCGAACAGGAGGAGGAGCGATTAAAGGAGAATGCCGCCAAGAAGGCCGAGGCGCGTGCTGCCAAGTTCAGCAAGCCGGCGGCGGCGGCGGAGTAAAACGCCATGGACATTCACTTCATCCAACATCGACAGTGAGATCGGTGCTTTTGGAAGCCTGCCTTAGCTTCGTGCATGTATGTACACGTATCCGAGGGAGAGAACCAACACAGCTCTCTTGGACACCATTTTCCGATGGTTCTCTTTTTTTTTTATGGACAAAACCACTTTAGCACAGTGACATCTCCCTCACTTTTGTGAGCGCCATCCTCCCCCTCAATAATACGTTTACCCTTATATTCAAATACATCAATGCGAACAGCTTATTATTTGCATAGAGATGACCTGTACAATAACTGTGTAAATAGATAAGTAGATGAAAACGCATACTTCCATGGAGGTGTAGGGTAAGGCTCCGAATCCGCTCTGTTGATTGGCCGATAGGCGGTTCGCCGTGGCTGGACCGAATTGGTTGGTTCTCCGGTAGCTCCACGGCCAGCGGCTCCGCCCACAGACAGCAGGCGCCCTCCGTTTGGAACGCTCGCCCTCGCCGCCAACTCCATTCGCCGTGCCAGTGAAGCTCCCGCAGAACTTCTCAAGTAGTAAACATGTCTGACAAGGTGCCAGTGACCGTCCGCACGCGCAAGTTCCTGCGCAATGCCCTCCTCGCGCGTCGTCAGATGGTGCGTCTAGGATGCTTCCCCGCGTCTTACCTGCGCGCGACACAAAACGCCGAGACTAACCTTCGCGCGACATCGATGATGCTGGTGATGGTCATGTAGCTCGTCGAGGTGATCCACCCGGGCCGCCCGAACGTGCCGAAGGCGGAGCTCCAGGAGAAGATCGCCAAGGTTCGTATAGCCACGGCTCTCTGTCTATGCGACACATAGCCGGGGGAACTGGGAGCGGACGAGAGTGCGAGTGTATGCGTGTGTGTCGGCGGATCGCGACAGCGCGATGAGAGAGAGATGAGAGAGATGAGACCGTGCGCGACTAAAAGACGAGCTACAGACGCGAACGCCGAGCAGCGACTGCCGCGGTGAAGAGAGAATGCCTCTCTTGGCGCCACCGATGCGATCACTTGCGCGCGACCCGACGAGGAGCCCAGCGACGGTGAGCGTGGGTCCCCTGTGTGCACCCCACGGCTCGGTATCGACAGCTTTCGTGGACTACGACGGCTCTCGACTACAGGAGATCTCGACATGTGCGACGTCGTACCCGTGAACCGGACGGCACGATGGCGTTGTGGCACTCCAATCGTCAGACGTGCGACCCGTGCGCCGCATCATCAGCACCGCTCGCGACCACAGTTGTCGATGTAGCAGCGCGTGCGAGCTTCCCGATAAACTCTCCGATCTCTCTCCCTCTCATCCACCGCTGTCTGCGCCTCTCACACGTGCGCACGCTCGACATACCGACTCCCACCTCTCCCCTATTTCTGGTGTCGCTCCCTTGTGTGTATTCAGTCGGATGCTCACAGTGTCTCTTTGCGCACCCCCACAGATGTACAAGGTCAAGGACACCACGACGGTCTTCCTCTACGGTTTCCGCACGGCCTTCGGCGGCGGCAAGAGCTCGGGCTTCTGCCTGATCTACGACTCGATCAACGACGCCAAGCGCTTCGAGCCGAAGCACCGCCTTGTGCGCCAGGGTCTTGCCGAGAAGGTCGAGACCTCGCGTAAGCAGATCAAGGAGTCGAAGAACCGCGCGCTCAAGCAGCCGCGTGGTGTCGGCCGCCGTATCGCGCGCCACCGCGCCAACAAGGCCAGCAAGTAAACTCGGATGATGGTGATGAGCGACCCGCTCGACCGCGGACCGTAGTTTGGGGAATAGCTGTGCAGCGAAATAAACAGTCACTGTTTACTCACGACCGCCTCCGCTTCCGCACACTCCTCCTCTTCCTCCTTCGTCGCTCCGAAGCCCAGGCCAAGGGACACTCACACTGATCTCACTGTGTTTGTGTGTTCGTGTCAACTTCTTCTAGTAACTCTCTTCGTGTCCGGGACCAAAATGCGTGGACGATTGAACGAGCCTCGAAAGACAAATGTGCAAGAAGGAGGTTCATTACTACTATCATATCTCTCTAAGTGGGCAAGGGCCTTCGGAGCTGTCGTCGTCGGGGGCAGGGAGGCTGCTATACGAAGACCGGGGTGTCGATGGCAGAGTGGCGCTTTCCTCTCAGCTGATGACGCAGCACGCTCGTCCGGCCGGTAGCGCCCCGTTGCCCGCTTGCTTGCTGTAGTGTGTTCTGCTCGAGTACGTGATTTCCGCGAGTACACCGCCCGACTCGTCCGCGAACACAAGCCGTCGCTCCGACTTGGCCGGCAGGAGGTCTTCGCCACCGCCGTTCGTGGTCGCGCGCGCAGTGGTCTCGCCCGTGGTGGTCTCGCCCGTGCCTTGTGCTGTTGAGGTCGCTGCGGACATGCTGCCGGGACCGGCCGAGACCGGCGAGGCGACCGCCGCGAGGTCGCTACCGCGCGGGCTCTCGCTGCGCGTCTGGTACTGCTGGTCCGCTATTCGCTGACTAGGGGCCATCGCAGTGGCGGGGTCGTTCTCATACTCTTCGAAAGAGCTGGTGGTGGGCGCGTCCATCGGATGCACAGACTGCCGAGTCAGCCCCATGGAGATCTGGGCTGAGGCCGCTCAGTCTCAGCCGTGCGCTCCTCGCTGGCTCGCGTCCTGTTCTCTCCAGATGGGGGCGAGCGCGAGCAACAGGTGCGAGTCACGATCGAGCTGCTGGTTCGCGAGAAGGTCAAGCCAAGTCAAGGAGCTTCGGGGGCTGGTCGACGGCGGAGAGGGAAGGGGCTCGGAGAGGAGACAAAGTCTTGTCCTTTGTCGTCCTCGATGGAGCAGCCCGCACAAGATTGGATCGATTACGTGGTGCGAGTACCCGTATCGCCGTCGTATCCCATCAGGGAACGGTAAAAGGAAGGAGTCACTTCGTGGCGCGAAGCGGCTGTATGGACAAGTCCGCCAGGAGGGCCGTGCGTCGCCGGGCGAGGGGCGAGGCGTCCTGGGCGGAGTCGAGGCCTCCCTGCCTGTTCTTGACGCGGTCGACGTCTCGGCCGTCTTATCGGAGTCCGTCTGCTAACGCCGATCAACTCCTTTGCACCCGCCTACTCCGACGTTCTGTGATAGGGCGGGCCGCTCGGCTTTGCTATCTGCCCTTGTGTGCGCGAGTTATTTTTCGCGGCGAGAGAACCCGCCACGCTTCCTTTGGCGCGAGGTCACTGCGTCGCGGGAGTCTTTTGTCGCGGGAATGACCATTGTCGGAAGGTGGGTTAACGTCTTGTCGGACCAACACCCGGTCATCTTTAGCCGCTCCTACCTACTTGAACCTTCCTTCCTCCCCTCATCGAAGCACCGTTAAACTTGACTTCCTGTGCCCAGCATTGCTTGGACTCATTCTTGCATCCCCAAAAAAGGCAACTCCCACCTGACGAGAAGCTCACTTAACGTGGTTTCACCCAATCCGGAGGCACCATTTCGTACCCATGTCGTAGTGCGAAGAAAAGTCGATTGCAAATGAACGCCGTCGTCGAAGGAGAAAAAAAATGGGATGGCCACTTGATACACAAAACGTACGTTTCAAGCATGGGTTACAATAAGTCGCCCTTGGACGATGCGCTCGCTCGTGCGTGTTCGCGTTCGCGTTCCGGTTCATCGTGATCTTCCTGTTCGTTGGTAGCTTCAATCGTGTGCGCGAGCAGGCTGCTTGAATGCCTGGGTTGGGGGCGTTGCATGCGAGGTGTGTCGGCATCAAGTGCGCAGGGCACGCGCGGCATCATCTCAATGCCCCTCGTATTGGGCGTGGCCGATGACGGCGTGATGGGCTCATGGCTGGGGATCTGGTCCATGCGTGAATACAACTGGCTTGTGCTCTTTGGACGCCAAATGACGATCACCACGAGCAGCACCGTGAACATGAGCAGTCGATTCGCAGCCCAGATAAGCCACATATGCTGCCAGTCCAGTGTCATACTCCCCGAGTACCTGTACAAAAATCCACCGCATCATCGTCAGTGAATCCCCATCCCATTTTTTCAATTCAGCAAGAACCGACGGGCCAAACGTACACTGCACCCTCGAGGCCCATGAGGAAAAACGACGCGAGCACGTATGCGTACAGCACGCGGCTGAGGTTGGTGTACATGCGGAGCTTCACTGTCTGGCCAAACGTCGCGAGGTTGTTGCGTGTGAGCGCGAGCGACGTGAAGATCCAACCAGCAAAGCACGTATTCGTCGCGATCACGAGGAACTCCCACACGGCCGGCGGGTTCGTGTTTCCGTCCGACTGGTTCAAGATGTGGCTGATCTCAAGTGCACCAACCGACACAAAATAACACAGCCCAAGTCCGCTCACGACCAGGATTTCGGGCGCCGAAATCGTCGGCCGCACGATGCCGTACCCGAGGCATACGAGCGTCGTCGCGATGCGCGCAAACATCCCGGCGACAATCTTGACGATCGTCGAGACGATGATCATCGGCGGGTACGGGCAGCACACGCGCTGGCCGCTCTGGTTCAGCATCTTGTACGTGAGGTACCACGAGACTGACTCGCCCGTCGCGAGCAGCAGCACGATCAGCAGCATGTACTGCATCTGGAGCACTTGCTTGCGGTGACGATTGATCAGCATGACAAAGCACACGTCCACGAACCCGTACAGGAGCGACAAACAGCCACTAGATACGGTAAAGAGAACCTCGTTAGTCCCGGAAAACGCTGATGCAGTAGTACGTGGTTGGCTCACCTGAACGGGAAGAGACCGTAGAGCAGCGCCGGCAGGTACCCGTACGGATTGCGGAACGAGATGGTCGCGTTCATGTAAAAGAGCGGGTCTTTCATCGGGTACATGGAAAACTCCGTCGAGCTCACGGGGTACCCGAACGAGTCGCTCTTCTGCTTCCAGCAGGGCACGAGCATGACGAGCTGGAGTCCGCTTTTCGCGGGCCGGAACTCGGAGCGGATCTCGAGCGTGTCCTCCTCGTGGACCTCGTAGAACGCGCCGTGCAAGAGCCCGTCCACGTTACCTTCGTCCGGGTCCGAAAAGTTGCGGTTGCACACATTGTGCTCGTCAATGTCGGCGAAGCGGTCCACGTCCGTGTAGCTCACGGCCACGACGCCAAAGTGGAAGTACTCGCGCAGCCGGTGGACCGTGATCGAGTCTGCGACCTCGTGGTCCGCGAGCGGCGAGATCGTCGCGTTGATCTGGATGGTCGAGGCGCCGCCCCTACCGAACGGCCCGTGGCCGTCCGCGAACATGCGCTCCGTGAACTTGGCGCCCGTGGACTTGCCGCGCACGACGTGGATCGACGACAGCGCGAGGCTGCTCCGCTGGCTCGCGAACAGCGCGGCCCAGAGCCACAGCGCACGCGCGCAGCTCCGCGCCATGGTTACCGGGGGTCAGGAGCTCAAGTGGGCGAGAGAAGCGGAGCCTGGCGGGGACGGCAAAAGCGCGTCCTGTCGCACTCGTGGCTTCTCGCTGTTCTATGACATCCGCCATTTCGCTCCCAAGGCTGTCAACTGTAGCTCCTCGGACTTCGAGGACGTACTTTCCACCAATGCAAATCATTCTATCAAACCGTAACGCGTCGTGTCCTCGAAATGCGATACGAACTTCACGACCTATTTATGACCACTAATATGGCGTTATTCTGGGTCACCTCGACGAATTTCGTCCAATCCGAAGCCGAGAAGTCCTCTCTCCCATGTCACATTTTTCGCGGTGTTGGACTCATAACCCGGAACAAGCTCATTCTTCCAGCGAAGGCCAGCGTGGACGTGGCGCCCGACTTCCTCCTCTTGCCTCCTCCTCCTCCGCTCCCCTCCCCTCCTCCCGTCCTCCATGGCGACGTTCCGTGCGCTGGCGCTCGCCGCAGCGCTGCTCGTGGCGCTGGCCGCGACCGCGCGCGCGTCCATCTACCCGGTGCAGTCCAAGCTCTGGATCCCGCCGTTCCAGCACGCGGAAAAAATGTTCGCGAGCGACCGCGGGCCCGTGCTCTCGCGCGCCGGCGACTCGACGGTCTCGCTCACGCTGGACGGCGTGAACATGACGCGCGACATGGACGACTGGCGCCTCGTGGTCTTCGTGTACCACGTGGACTCGCTCGAGCGCTTCGGCGACATTGAGGACAAGGTCGAGCTGCTCGCGTGCGCGCCCGAGAGCGGCGACGGCGATGCCAGTGACAGTGTGCTCACGCTCAGCGGCATGTCGCACGTCAAGCGCTACGTGTTCCCCGTGGCGAACGCGTCGGTCCACGCCGCGGTGCAGTACAAGGTCGAGGCCAGCGGCTGGACCGACGCGCAGGTGTTTGTGTGCTCGGACGCGAACGGCGCCGCCGAGGTGCTGCCGTTCACGGGCACGCTCGAGGTGCGCAACCCGTTCGGGCTGCTGCCGGCCGTGCTTTACGGGATGCTGCCCTTCAGCGCGCTGCTCTCGGGCGGCTACGTCGTGCTCGACGTGTTCTTCGCCGTGCTGCTCTGCAAGCACCGCAAGCAGGTGCTCTCGCTCCACTACGGCATCCAGCTCGTGCTGCTCATGGGCACTGGTGCGTGGCTGTGCACCGTCATTTCTGTGGGGGATATTGGTTGCTTACGATTGCGTCTGTGTTTGAGAAATGTAGCGGCATCCTCGGCTTGGTTCTACGCGTTCTACCGCATGAACAAGACGGGCGAGCCCGTGTGCTGCCCGTACCCGACCACCTTCCTCGTCGCTGTGATTCTCGACGTGAGTATTCGCCCTCTTTCTTTGACGGGGAAGTACCTACCGTGTGTTGCCATCTGACGTTCATGGCCGCCTGTATACCGAATCCCTGTAGACGCTCATGCGCACGTTCGCACGCCTTCTGCTGATTGTCGTGTGTCTCGGCTACGGCATCGTGCGCGACCAGCTGCGCCGCGGCGAGGTCGTGCTGGTCACGGTGCTCTCGCTCGCGTACTTCGTCTCGGGCGTCGCCGACGAGATCACGCGCGGCACCTCGAGCGGTGCCGAGTTCCGCGAGAAGCCCACGTTCTGGTCGTTCCTGCAGCTGCTGTGTAACCTCATGTTCATCATGTGGATCCACTACTCGCTCGAGCGAATTATCAAGCAGCTCGGCGAGATGCAGCAGTCGGCCAAGCTCGGCATGTACAAGTCGCTCGCGTGGTCCCTCGCGGGCTTCGTCGTGTTCTTCACGGTGCTCACGATGGTCGCGGTGTGCGGCCGCCTGGGCGTCTTCGACTGGGACGTCGAGTGGGAGTGGATGACTCTCGTCGCATGGCCCGTGCTCAACTTCATCGTCTCGGCTGCGATGTGCATGATCTGGCGGCCGACAAAGAACTCGTCGCAGTTTGCGTTCTCCATGCAGCTCCCCATGAACGAGAAGGACGCCGGCAAGGGCATGAAGATGCCGTCGGCGTTCTCACGCGACTCGGACTCCGATGAAGACGATTTTGCTGAGGGCGGAGACATCGTGTTCGACTCGGATGACGACCTCGAGGACCAGGTCGAGATGGAAATGTCGCCAGCCAAGGACTCGGTCAAGAAGAGCAACGGCACGCAGGTGAAGAAGGCTACTGTCGCGCGTGACAGTGACGAAGAAGAGGGCCTGTGAGCGGATCATGCGACGGAGGCTCGGATTGCCTCATTAGAACGCCATCGTTTTCAGCATTTCCATCTCTTCTTCATATTTGCATGACGTGTTTCGTGTGTGTGCGACGCTGATGTTGTACGTTCAAAAACACATATTTGCGCACTCGACATTCGTCTTTTTGTTTTCTCTAACGGCATCCTCTCACATTGCCGTGAACTTCGTGATGCCGGGTACGCTGTTGGCTTAAGCGTCCTTCTTGTGATCCCCCGACAGGCGGCGTGCCAAGATGAAGATGATCACGAAGCAGCCGAGTGGGAAGAGCAGCGAGCCCACACTGAAACCTTGGCTCGCGTCACCAGCCACCGCAGCGGCCTCAGCGTTCGCGAGCTCACGGGCCTCCTCTGCCGCACCTTCTTGGGCATCCTTCGCCGGTCTACGGAAGCCACCTCCAGGAAGATCCTGGTCCTGCGCCATGGCGGCCGCTGCTGCCGCAGCCTTCTTGGCATCCACCTCCTTCTTCGGCGGGCACGGTTTGATGACCGGAGCCTCGGATTCTTTCGCAGGTTCGCCTTCCGGGTCCTGACGAAGACGCTTCGGCTGGCAGGCACTCGGACGCTTGTCTTCGCTTCCCTTGTACGCGCGACACACTTCATCCTTAAGCTGTCGGTAGCCAATGCCATGACGCGCATCGCCAAGCACAACCTTGTCCAGACGCACGAAAGGCACCCACTCGATCTGGACTTGGCTGAGCTTTTCAATGTTTGCTTTCAGAAGCGCCCGACTCTTGTTGTCGAAGCAGCTCTTCATGCGCTTGGCGTCTTCGGCGGGGAAGCACTTTGCGATCACTTGACTCCATCTCGAGCCCTTGTTATCCTTGCTTTCAAGACAAGCGAGGTGCTCGATCATTTCTTCGACCTTGGGGAACTCGTCCACGACACAGCCGAGCCAGCGGTGGCCCTGGCACTCGACCAGACCCTGCGTGCAGACAAAACTGCCCTTGTTATCAACCCACGAACCCGCGGCGGGCACGGGGCGGAAATCAACGATCTCTCGGAACTCGGCGTCACGGAGCAGCTTCAGCAGTGGTTTGGAGATGAAAGCCATGCATCCCGGGCTGTAGTTGACCAAGAGCCATCTGATGAGCTTACGTTTGCCTTCCGATAGAACTGAGAGGAAAGATAACGTACCAGAACGCGCGCCAGTAAACTTCGATGCGAACCTTGTCGGGCGTGAGCGGATCCGTCAGCGCGGCGTCTTCGCTATCGCCCTTCATCGGCATGTCGACCTCCTCCTCGTCCTCTGCCTCGGCCGGGCTGGGCGTCGCCGCGTTGATTGCGCCAGCGACGACCACGTCGTCCGGCGCAAATTCCTTCTGAGGGCCGACAATCTTTTCACATAGATCCGGATAAAACTTCTTGGGTCCCTTGTACGACGAGCAGATCTGGGTCTGCAGTTCCTCCAAGCCGACACCTTGCGAGGGCGAGCCCAGCACAACGTCGTTCACAAGTGTCTGTAGAGAGCGATCATATCAAACAGACCTGTAAATGCGCCATTTTCACAGACCGTGATCGAAGACAAGCAAACGTGACTCACGTAGGGCATCCACTCGACTTTGTCAAAGTTCTTGGCCTTCATCATCTTGCGCAGCAGCTTGGCGCTCTTCTTGACGTAGCACTCGTTTAGCACGACGCGCTCCTCGATCGTGAAGCAGTTGGAGAGCTTGGTGTCCCACTCGCCAATTTCGCCCGACTCGTCGCCTTCGATACACTAGTGTTTTGTGAAACGGGATTTGTCATTCTTCCGCCACCACAATATCCAGATTCAACCGAAATTGCCCACACACGCACCGCGAGGTTGCCGACGTACTTGACGACGTCGGTCGGGTCCTTCTCGATAATGCAGGCCTCCCACTGGTGGCCCTCGCACTCGAGGTCGCCGCCCTCGCAGTCGAACACGCCGTCCTTGTCCAGCATACCCGCCGCGGGATACACACTACACACACGATACATCGCGTCAGCGTCCTCGACATACATCCCTATCATCGCATCCCACGACGACATAGTACGCACTTGAGGTCCAGAATGTTGCGGAATCTACACATAACCAACACCATTCGTCAGAACCCACGCGTTTCATCTCCACAATGATTTGCCAACAAACGTACTCTTCCTGGCGGATGAGCTCCAGCAGCGGATCCCCGACAAACCACTGACACGCGGGGCTGCACATACCCGGCACCGCACAGCATCAGCACCATTTCC
>JAMFLL010000971.1:0-22133 GCA_027475725.1 Pythium rhizo-oryzae | reverse complement strand
GCACGTGCTGCTCATGGAGTTCATCGGCAAGGACACGTGGGCCGCGCCGCGCCTCAAGGACGCCAAGCTCTCGGAGCTGCGCTACCGCGAGTGCTACCTCTCGTGTGTCAAGATGATGCGCACGATGTTCCAGACCTGCAAGCTCGTCCACGGCGACTTGTCCGAGTACAACATCCTCTACTACCAGAGCAAGCTCTACTTTATCGACGTCTCGCAGTCGGTCGAGCACGAGCACCCGAGCGCGGCCGACTTTCTGCGCAAGGACTGCAAGAACGTGAACGATTACTTCACCAAGTACGGCGGGCTCAACACCATGACGACGCAGGAGCTGTTCGACTTTGTCACGGACCCGCGCATCACGGACGAGACCGTGGACGACTACCTCGACTCGATCCAGCAGCGCATCGCCGACCGCCCGGTGGAGCGGTCCCACATCGAGCAGGTCAACGACGCCGTGTTCATGAACACGTTTATCCCGCGCTCGCTCGGCGAGGTGCTCCACTCAGAGCGCGAGCAGCTCGACTACATGGAAGGCCGCATGGAGCAGTCGCTCGTGGACGCGATCTCGCGACTCGGCGTGACGCCCAGCCCCAGCACGCGCGGCCCGCGTCTCATGGACATTCTCAAGCCCGAAGACCTCGGGGACGACGACGACCTGTCATCCAGTGAGGGCGAAGATGACGACGAGGATGACGAGACCGAGCCGCAGGGCGAGCGGGATGTCGACAACTCGGACGACTCGGATGACGAGGAGGATGACGAGGACGACGACGAGGAAGAGGAGGTGGCTGTCACGGGCCGCGCTCGTCTCACGCCCGAGCAGCGCGCCGCGTTCCGTGAGGAGAAGCGGCTCGCACGTGAGCAGCAGAAGGCCGAAGAGAAGGATGGCAAGAAGGCGCGCAAGCAGGAGGTGAAAGAGCAGAAGAAGGCCCGGCGCGAGACCAAGATCCCCAAGCACGTCAAGAAGCGCCATAAGAAGCTTGCGCAGCAAAAGGGCAAGTAAACCAACCCAACCCAACCCAAACCATATGGAATACAAATCTGGTGTATGTTCTTTTCACGCGTCCGGGCTCGTGATGACCTTGAGACTGTCCTGCAGCTTGGCTGTGTACCGGTTGAGCGCCTCGATAATCTCGTCGTCTTCGCGCTCGCGCGCGTGGGCCTCAGCGACAAGCGCGTTCTGGATCTTGGCGATTTCGTCCTGTGCGAACGCCTGGAATCGCTCGTCCCCGCGTATCCGCGTCGACGTGTACGCGTCCAAATCCGTCTTGAGCTGCGAGTACTTCATCTCACGGTCGCGCTAATCGCAGCAACATGACAAATCGTCATTTCTCCTTTACAAACAAGAAAATCTTTAAAGACACCAGTGTACAACGTACCCGCTCCTTGTCGAACGTCTCCGCCGTCGCGTGTTCATGGTCGCTCAGCCGCTTCAGCATCGCGTCTTCCTGGGCGACACGGCGCCGCCGCTCTTCTTCGAACTGCTCCATGAACGCAACTAGCTTCCGCGTGAGCTCGTTCGTCTTGTTCTCGATCATGATCGGGATGTCGCGCTTCTCCTGCTCGACCAGCGCGCGCACGTCCTGGATTTCATGCGCGAGCGCGTCGAGGCGGTCGTGCACTTGCTGTGCGCGTGCGTCAAGTAAATCCTCGAAACGCTGTGCCATGGTCGCGACCTGCTCATCGCAGTAGTTCTGGAGCGACTTGTTCATCTCGACGCGCTTGCGGATCTCGGCCTCGAGCTTGCGCTCTAATCGGCTCATCTCCTGCTTCATCTCGGCGAGCCGGTGCTCATCCTTCTCGCGCCGGGCCTAATCGTAAACGAGACAGACACCCATTCCTCCATGAGATTTGAGACGGAGGAGCCTTCAGAGCTCGATACGTACCCGCGTGCCGATCCGCATTACATCGTCGAACGTGGAAAAGTCGTTCATGAGCTTGTCGAGCTTCTGCTTGGTGGCCGTGGCGCTGAGTTGCGCGAGCGCCTCCTCGCTCTCATCGCGCGTTGATGCCGTGGACGCCGAGCCGTTGGGTTCCGCATCCTGCTGATTCATCCTGTCTTCGTTGTCGCTCTATCGTGATTCTGCTAGCACACCCTTGAAACTCCACGATGCGCCGGTTTGGTCGCACAGAGTTCTCAGTCCGGATCGCGTCGCTTGAGCATCATGTCTGGTAGAAGGTGAAGGGCTGTGACTATCTATATTTTGATCAATATTGAATGCGCCGATTTGTAGAGTTTTGGATAATGTTCATATTGCTAATTACATAAAGAACGGGCCGACCTCCTCCTCGTCGAACGGGCGGACCTCCTCCTCGTCGACATCAGGCGGCGTGTCGGTCCCGTTTGTGTTCATCGCCGAGCCCGAGTGGAGGCGGCGGCGCGAAGGCGAGTGGGTCTCGGCGTCAACGACACGGAGACTCTTCAGAAATGAAGGGTATTCGACGACATCGACGTCCGTGGGAGTCGAGAAATCATCGCCCGACTCGGCAGCTGTGACTTCCCCACTAATCCCCAGAGTCGACGTGCGTCTGCGCACGGTAAACGCGTCGGCCAACTGCTCGAGTTGCTCGTCTTGAAGAAAGCAATCGTGCTCCTTGTTGATGCACTTCATTGCCGCGATGAATTTGGCTCGGCTCACATATCCGCGATGTGCCTTATCGAGTCGGCGGAACACAAACTTGAGGTACAGGCGCTGCTCATTCAACGCATTCTTTACACTGTCAAGAAGTGCGTCGGCCCACGAGAGATACTTGTGATTAGCCGAGGGGCTCGGTAGCTGGACATCCTTGTTCTCGTTCTCGGCAACTCCTGCTGGATTGAGGTTCGAGTGCGAGGCGTTGAAGTTTGAGATATAGAGACCACGCTTTCGAGTACTGTTAGCCGAAAAAACATCTTCAAACACATTCCAGGTGAGCTTCCTGCTGTCGTTTGCAGCCTCTGAAGTCGTTGCAGTCGAAACGCCGTAAAATGTTTGCAGGATCGCTGAGTGCAGAGCCCCTGCACCAGCCTCGTCGAGGACTGGTATCAGCTGGATTGTTTGCGACGCCTTGAGGATATCATCCAGGCTGAGGTAGCCCTTGTCCCCCGAGTCGAAGTCCGAAAATGCTTCTCGCAATGATGTGTATGCCTTAGATGTGGTCAGATACGTGCCGAATTGCTGAAGTAAATCGACTGCACGAATGTCATCGACAGCAAAAAGTTCCTGGAGGTAGTCGGTTCGGCTGAACTCAGCGAAAAACGTTCGGAACTCTTCGAAATCCACGAATCCATCACTATTCTGGTCCATGTGCTGCATCAACTCGAGGATTTGCTGTTCCGAGAGCGTGGTGCTGAGGCCAAGCTTGCCCTGGATCGTTGCTCGAAATACGTCGTACGTGATGAAGCCGTGTTTGAAGAGATTCTCATGACTGCGTTGTGTTGCGATTCCTCGAATGCTCTTAATATACACGGGATGATGCTTGCTCAGGTCGATCGAGTCTGGGCCACTTGCTCCCTTTCCACTCGATGTCTGTGACACCTTGAATAAATCGAACGCGGATCGGATTTTTTCAGACAGATCCATGGCGTCCACGTCCTCGCAGCTCTTCTCCTCCGCCAGCGCATCGCAGAATGCCAGCCACACTCGTCGCACAAGGTGACGACGCCACTCCACGCTTGTTAGCTCAACCGTATAACGACCGAGGAAAGTTTCATAGTCTACCAGTCCATCCGGCCGCATACACTCTGGACCAACGAGCTGCTTCGCGTAAGTCAAGAAACGTGCGTCGATGCCGAGCACATCCCGTAACGTATCCTTCCACTTCAGCTTTGACACAGCTCCCGAGCCGGTGACATCGGCTTGAGTGAATGCAGCACCGAGCGCAGACTTCTTCTCACCAAGCAACTCGACCAGCGACATCATTGTTCGTCGCTCAAGGCGGCGCGCTTTCTTTCTCCACTCGTTCTTGCCTGCATCACACAACTTTTGGAGCGGCTGGGAGTAGTACTGCACGACATGGGGCTTGATGTTACCGTTCTCGACAACCTGCAGCTGCACAAACGCCCCCTTGTTGTTCTGCGAACCACAGTAACTAGACGCAGAAAATACCGTGAGAAGCATGCCGTCATGAGTGATCTCATAGCCTTGCTCTTGGCATTCGTGTGAACGAATAACCAAACTGAGCTGATTCAGAGCACAGAATTTCTTTGTGATGTCTGGGCCAAACTCCACTCCAGCGCCTCGCTCAGAAGGTCGCCAACCATCGGCTTCGCGTGGATCACTCCACAGCAAATGTGTGAAAAGCTCATCTTCCCGACTGGTGCCAAGCGTCGGGACGTCGCGCCGATGGTTGATCTGTTGAAGCTCCTCGATTGTGACATTGTCGTGGTGGCTCAAGCCTCCATGAGTCGCGAACACGCGGTCGTTGATTAGAGTGAAGATCGGTAACAGTTCAAACACGTCTTCAAACATCTGAAACAAATGCACACACGAGTACTTGCGGGAGCAGCTGATTGAGTCGGCACCGTCAAACTGGATACTTTCCGAGCTATACTTGATGTAGATCTCATCCTCGAATCCAAAGTTCTCGTTGATCATGCGCTCTTCGTGATTGCCTCGGTTCATGAACACGTAGTCCGGATAAAGCAACTTGAAGCTTAGCAACAGAATCATGACCTCAACACCGTGCGAGCCACGATCGACAAAGTCCCCATTGAAGAGAAACCATGTCTTGGGGCTTGGCACGCCGTTCTTCTCCAAAATCGTCAGAAGATCTTCGAGTTGGCCGTGGAGATCACCAACAACGATGAGGTTTACGCCGGCGGGAATATGAATCGTGTTCATCGGCGAGTCTGAGAGTGAGGTCAGCAATTTTTGCGCTTCGTCCAGGATCTGATGCACGTACACGCGATGCATCAAAATGCCGTTGCGGAATTGGTCTATCAACTTCATCACCGTCTCCAAGCGTAGCGGGAAGGAGATGTGGACTCCGCGGTAGTGCTCCATGGATTTCCGCACCAGTTCTTGTTCGTCGTGGTCGTCAAAGCTGAAATGTGGCGTGTCGTACGAATTGAGTGTTGGAACCATGGACGTGAGCTCGCTGATGCTTGATGACTTGCTCAGAATGCGTACCATTCGCACGGTCTTCTGCTCTTGCACTGTCTCCAGCAGGTTCCACGTACTGAAGTTGAGCAGTGCTCGGAACAGTGTTTGTGCCAAATGACGCCGAATCGTGTTCTTGATGCGATTCGCCGAGAGAATGGTATCCGAGTAGAGCTCGACATACCCAAGTGCTACGCGTCGAATCTCACCATCCTTCTCCAGCGCAGCACTTACGAATGCGCCACTTTGGTCCGAGTCATCAGTTGCATCAAGCTGGACGATCTTGCCCGGGTACATGCCGTACAACAGCACGCGAGTGCCGACCTTCAACTCCGACTGCTGGATCTTGGCCGGGCTGCAATCGCGGCAAATGCGCACCTTGTCGTAATAACCTTGCATGGGGAGGCGGTTCACAAATACGGAGCACTCCTCACACATGCACGTGCCACATTTGCGGCAGTGATGTGGCCGGAACAGCAGCGTGAACTCCTTGCAACAGACCAGGCAGTGCTGCGTGTTCTGCATCCAGATCGGCCGCAGCGCGAGCCGGAAGGCCTTCTCCCACTTGACGTACGTGGCATCATTCGAGGCGCGCAGCTTCCAGGATGTGAGCTGCCCCGTGAGCGAGTACCCCGTGAGGTTCATCTCGAGCTTCTTGCGATTGAACGCCGTGCCGCGCTGGATCGCGGCGCCGTCGAGCTCGTCGTCCTGGCGCGCGAGCTCCTTGCCGATGAGCGACACATTCAGCATGATCACGCCGCGCAGGTGCTCCGGCGTGAGCGTGACGTGCACGCGGCGCTGGCCGCCGTTCGTCGGCGAGTCCTTGGGCATCGGCAGCTCGTAGTAGCAGAAGCGGCCGTTGCGGAACAGCAAAAAGTACCGAAAGTGCGCGTAGTCGCCGATCTTGATCAGCGGGCCCTCCATGAGCTTCTGGTCCTCGTAGTAGTTGCTCACGGGGCCCTCGTCGCCCGCCGACAGCATCCAGCCGCTCAGCCACGAGCGCGCGTCGCCCTCGTTCTCCATGCTCGCCGTTCGTCGCCCGCCCGCGTGCGCGAGATTCGTCGAGTCGTCTTCTCCCTCTCTCCCTCCCTCTGCGTTCCAGTCAGTTAGTCAAGTTTCACAAGGGGCAACCAGAGTGTGTGTCACTACGAAAATATCCGTTTTCGCAGTTATTGACGCCAGCAGTCGAAAACAGTCATATACGGTCTCACAGTGCGGTGGGTTTCCCTTGGCAACTTCAACCTAGTCCAGATTTCCCGCCCCCGCATTTCGGCGGCCGGCAACATGCGCGCGAAAATGGCGGAACTGACCACCAAGATGAAGCGCTGGCGCGTGCGCGTGGCGCTGGACGACGACGCGGCGCTCGCGGCGAGCGGGTCGCACTTCGCGCTGCTGCGGGAGCTGCTCGTGGGCCCGAGAACCACGCTGCTGATGGTACTCGCGACCGGCGCGCACCACTTCAACGCACTCAACCAGCTCGCGCGCGTGTGCACGCAGCAGGTGAGGCCCGCGTTCTACTGGCGCATGTCGGTGATGCTCACTATGGAGTGATGGAGCTTGTAGAGCGTGTGGTCGGCCGTGCTCAAGCCGTCGGCGCACGGCGTCAAGCAGCTCGTGGTGTACGTGCCGCGGTTCTCATCGGCGGAGAAAGTTGCGGAAGACGTCCAGCGACTCGCGCACGGTATCCAACTCTCGGTCGCGGTCAACGTGGTCAACTGTGACGCTGTGCCTCGCTTCGGTAGGTGCTTTGTCCCCGCCAAGCGCGATCGTTCGACTTCCGCTTCTGATGTCTAATACTTTGCTCCAGTTTTGGATGGGTTGATTTTTTCGATCTTTATGCACGAGCTTGAAACTGCTGGGTACGTTTGCTCATGGGTGCTTTTGTGGGCGTGGCGCCAACAAATGTGGTTGGTGAAGGTGTACGATCATGGGAGAGGATGAAGAGCGCCAAGTCGTTCTCAGTCCAGACATATCCGCAGATGAGCTGTCGACAGTGATGATTCCACACATTCAGTGGCAGTACGATCCGTACCATGAGTCATGCTTCATGGAAATGGTATGTTTGCGCACTGGTATTTCGTGGCCAAAGTGTTTGCATTCATTTCACACATGCGTGCCACATGTTCGTAGACCTGCACACCCGTCGTCATGGGGCTCAGAACAATCGCTGAAGACGCAGAACTAGATATGGACACAGACGACGGGACAGCTCCCCACATTTTATCCAGTTCGCGCGTTCGCGTTCTGCCGCTACTAAGCGAAGGCTGGATGGTCTCGCGATTCGAGTACGAGTTGTGTTGGTTCACGTGTGTTGCCACGATCCTGACGCTTCTGTTTGTGTTCGCTGCAGCAATTTAGAGCTTGATGCGCGCAATCCTCGCCCGTATGGACGTCAGTAATTGATTTTGTACCGGTTCACTCGAAACTTACGTTTGAGAGTTTGCTTGTGCCAGCCGATGCGAAGAGGGTTTTGTTCCAGGTTCGGATGAAGAGTTCCGATCATACTGGCTTCAAGTCCATGGCATACGTAAGACATCCAACACCTGTCACTCCACCAGCAATCTCATCGCACTGTGTTTGAGCAGGCCTCCCTGAACGCTTTGGAGGATACGCCCGAGTTCGCTTCTCAAGCAACTCAATCTTAACGTATCCTGCGTGCTGCGTTACAACAGAGTGGAATCCACTCTACAAGCCGACACGGACAGAAGGACTCGACGTTTTGCGAGAATTCGCTGCTGTCATGCGGCAGCGATTTGGTCAGAAGAGCGTCACGATCACAAGTCCAGAGGATCAGGTGCAAAAGACAGCCGTTCTCCTCCCAGCGTCGGCACTGCTTCCAACGGAGCTACCCGATCGCGACGTCGGCGTCGACCATCGCACGCCAACACAGCGTGAGAGGCCCGCAAAGAGACGTATGATCACACGAGAACGCTACAACGTCTCATAAACTACGAAAATCGATTTTGTTTCCAGTTCTTCATGCCGATCTACCATCCGTCTCGTTTGAATTCGAACCGTAGAACAGCGTTCTCGATCTGCAGTAGATCCTGCTTCGAAGGCGCATTGGCAAATGCGAACGTGGGTTTGAGAGCCTGAGTCTCGGCCATCTCGAGTAGTTTCTTCACGTAGAGCACACGTTGTTCTTCGGTAAGTGGCAGCAAGAACCTGAAAAACAAGATAACCGATCAGCTACGAACGCCTCATACCATTTTCGGGTACTGACAGGACACGATCCGCAAACGTACATGGGCGATTCAACGCTGACGGTGGCGTCGTCTCGCAGTAGGTTTGTGAGCGTGGCAGCGTCCGTCTCGGCGCTGTCCTGGAGCGTGTGGCAATGCTGCGAGGAGAGGAAGACGTGATCGAAGCGACGTGCGTAGCGCTTTTTCACGTACAAATCCTCGAGCTTGCCCGTGAGCGGAATGATCTAGAGCGCAATAGGCCGTTACTTCCCACTTTCAGAGTATAGAGCTATAGTGGCGACCATACATACCTTCACGCCTTCGAACGACTCGACGATGGTCTTGGCACGATCCTGGGCGTCTCGCTCATGCGCTTTTTGCTTCAGTACATCACTACGAGAACAAAAGGTGTCATTGGTGAGCTTCTCGCGATATAGTGTGGCTGATACCAACTGAGATCTCATACGGCACCTCTCCGTTGGTGCCGCCGACTCTTGGTTGGAGGTCTCTTGCTGAACGTCGGCCTCGTCATCCTCAACTTCCTCAATGCGCGGCAGCTCCTTGCTTGATGGCTGCTTTGTCGGAGGCTGGCTCGTCGTCGCCGCGCCCGTGTCGAGCTCGGACTCGCCGATCCCGCTGTACACATCGTGCGCTTTTTTCATCTTGTACACTTCGCCCGTCTCGATCTCGTACAAGTACGACAGCACGTTGTACACCGCCACCTCGGTCGTGTTCTGTGCAAATCACAATAGTTAGTGTTAGGAAGACCCAGTTCGACACAATCCATGATCAAACCGGCGACGACGTACATGGCGATTCTGCTCGACGCCCGTGCCTTTGTTGTGAATCTCGAAGAGCTGCTTCGCGAACTTGTTGGACGCGTCGCACTGGACACCGAAGGAGACGTACGGGCCGATGACGATGTCGGTCCAGACGCCGCGGCACAGCACCGAGCCGTGGTTCTTCTTCCGGGCCACGGTGTACGCAGCCATTGAGCGGTTCGGCTCGGTGTAGCTCTGGTCACCGAACTCGAACGCGACGCCTGAGTTGCGCCACGTGCGGAACTGCTTGATGTGGATCACGCTCGCGTTCTCGATCTTGCGCAGCATCATCTAGAACAAGGTGTAACGTCAGCGGCGGGAAGACGCTTAGACCTTTCACAACGAGCCGCACTGTGTAGTCCCAGTCGACGAGGTTGTCGCGGTAGTCGTACCGCGTCTCGTAGTAGTGGCGCAGCCGGTGGTCACGCAGCGTCGCCACTGGAATCACATACATCAATACTGTCAGCGCTTTTTGTCAGCATGAACACACAGCCGCTCGGCACACGCACTGTCAAAGCTCACGCTCGGCGCCCAGCTCTGGAAGGTCTCGACGAGCTCGTCGCGGGTCTTCATCTTGAGGTGCGAGAGGTCCACCTGGTCGGCGAGCCAGCCGCGCTCGTAGTGCACGAGCTGGGTGAGCACGCGCGCCTTGTCGTGGATGTACTGCGCCGTGCGCGGCTGCACGAGCGCGTTGCCAAAGACCTCGAGGAACGTACTGCAGCGCTGGCGCAGCGGCAGCTCCCAGTCCTGCGCGATCTGGAGCAGCAGCAGGTGCCGCGCGAGCGGCTCAACCGACTTCTCGTACACATACACGTGCAGTGGTCGCAGTGCCCCGCCGCCGCCGTGGCGCCGGCGACTCGCGATGGTCGCGAGCGCGTGGCGAATGTCGCCCGGCCCGACCAGGAGGATGGAAACGGGCAGGGCGGCGTCGGCCTCGCTGCTGGGCTGCTGCTTGGTGTCGACCGCCGTGAGCAGGTCAAAAGCCGGCGAGAAGCCCCACATGTTGACCGTGCCCAGGCTCATCATCAGCGCGTTCGTCGTGCGCGCCATCGCGGCCGACTTTTCTCCTCGCTGGAAATGCGTCGGATCCGCTGGGCGAATCTTCAAAGGCGTCGATCCTGAAAGGTCACTAACACTGTGATTGGCTGAAAAGAGAGATTTTATGGACGTATTGTAGTGTCCTGATTAGTGCGCGGTTGAAGCTCTTCGCCCATCAAAAAACGGCGGCGAAAAAGATCCACAAGCGCGTCAACGATGATACTGTTAAAGGCGGCGCTCGCGACGTCGCTGCTGCTCGTTGCGCTCGTTCATGAAGTCCACGGCGGCGGCGTGTTCATCGAGGGCGCGTTCCCGCTGGCGCTGTCGGCGTTCGAGGCCGCGAAGCTGCGCGCGTGTCCGTGCGCGACGACGTCGCTGTGTCTGCCCGTGGCGCTCTCGACAGCGCCGGCGACCGCTGAAGCGCCGACCAAGAAGGAGGTGTTCGCGTTCTCGGTCGCGACGGACGACCGGTGGAAGCAGTACGACTGGGAGCGCGTGACGACCATCGCGTGGAACGTCGACAAGGAGCTGCTCTGCCACGCGCACAGCAAGGGCGTCAAGGTCGTGGTCAAGCACAACTTTGACGACACGGCCACGCTGTGCGACGCCGCCGCGCGGCAAGAGTGGGTCCAGCAGACCTACGAGAGCATCGTGGCGAACCACGCCGACGGCGTCAACATCGACACGGAGAAGCCGCTCATGGGCGACGCGGCCGCGTGCCAGACGCAGCTCGTGCGCGAGCTGCGCGCCGAGCTGGAGCGCCATCCACTGACCGCCAAATCCCAGGTACGTGTGGTGTGGCCCAGTGAATCAGTTGCGTGGCGTGTGTGGGGATATGACAGACAACTTGGTTTGCACTTAAGATCACGTTTGACGTGCCGTGGGCGCCGCGACCGATCGACGGACGCTTTTACGAGTGGAAGGAGCTGTCGGAAGTGGTGGATTTCTTCTTCGTCATGGCGGTACGATACGATACCACATACATGCTCTATCAGCCCGTAGTGTGCTCACTTCCCTATAGTACGACATGCGTAGCCAAGTCTACTACCAGTGCCTCGCGGCGGCCAACTCGCCGCGCGCGCTCGTCGCGCAGGGGCTCCGTGAGTTTGTGTTCGCCTACCGCATCGACCCGCACAAGCTCGTGCTGGGCGTGCCCTGGTACGGCTACAAGTACCCGTGCGAAACACTGAGCGCCGCGCAGTCGCTCTGCACCATCAAGCCACAACCGTTTTTCGACGCACCGTGCAGCGACGCGGCCGGCGCGCAGATCGACTTTGGCGACATCCAGCAGCTCGTGCGGCGCCGTGGGCTCGAGCGCCGCTGGGACACGCTCACGCAGTCGCCGTTCCTCCAGTTTGACAACACGCAGCTCTGGTTTGACGACGAGCAGAGCCTCCGCGCCAAGTACGCGCTGGTCAAGGAGCTCGGGCTGCGCGGCGCCGGCATGTGGAACGCCGACACGCTCGACTACACGGGCGACCTCGACGGCGCGCGTCGCATGTGGCGCGCACTGGACGCGATCTATTGACCGTTACCGACGCCACAAACGGGCTGTTTCAAACAAGTTTTAAACTTGAGCATACAAAACGCAAGTCAAGAGGTGTTGGAAACTGGTGTCTTTTTCTATTCCATGCGATCTTGAAGGGGTGCGGCAGAGCTGCTGCGGGCGGTTCGGGTGTTGGCGCCGCCCATATGGCCTCCGCTTGCTCGCGTTGCCGCTCGAAAGGGCAGAATAGAAAGATACGTGGCTCGTTTTTCTATGAAACTGGATATGGGGCGCGCGCTCTCTCTCTTGGGCCGTGGGTGCCCCGCTCGCGGGCGGCGCCAGGCGGCCTCTCTCTCGTGTTCTCGATTCGCATTTCCGGATTCGTTCGAGATCCTCGCTACAGCTCCTCGCCTCCTTCACGTTTCGTTTTGTGTCGCTTGACAAAGATCTCCAGCCGGTCTCCCTTCAAGCAGACGGACCCACGATCGACAGCAGGGTCCTGCCACATTCTTTCGCGTCCTTCGACGATCAGATCCGCGCGCACCTTCCTTCCATCTTCTGTGCGGTACGGCACGCCCTCCGGATCCGCCAAGTCCGCCGTTGCATCATTCCGCAATACCACGCCAGAGCAGCGCTCACTCAGCGGGTCAAGAACGGTAGCTTTTGTAAGATCAACAACAACAAGGGGTACCATACCATGATCTCCAGTCGAGTATCATCCCCGGAAGCAACGTCCTCACGCACAGGTTCGCCTTCTTTCCAAGAGAGCGACCACAGCTCGCGCTGCAGCACGGACACGGACAGCAAAGCCGAGGTATCTGCGCCCCAGTCCAAGGTATCGACATCGTTCACGTTCTCGTCCGAGCTCGTGGCGACGCCGACGGGCACGGTCCTGCCCACCAAGATGGACTTCCAGTCGCCGATGCCGCCCCATGCACGCCTTGCGTCAGCTGCGATGCTTGCGACGCCGGAAGGCAAAAAGGCGCTCGGACTCATCTTGCTCGAAGGCACCACGACGCCATCGCTCGAACTCCCCATGTCCTGCAACTTTGACGCACTGAGCAACCACTTCCACTTGCCGCTCAAAATTGCGGCCGAGAAGTTTGGAGTCCGCGCGACGGCCTTCAAGAAGCGCTGCCGCGCGATCGGCATCCGCCACTGGCCGTATCGTAAAGTGCGCAGCCTCAAGCGGTCGCTACAGGAGCTCAACCGATGCCGCGACCAGGGTCTGCTCAATGACAAGCAGCACCACCAGCTGCACGTGTTCCAGTCGCAGCTCGACAAGCTATTGTCGCCCGAGACGTACGGCATCGATCCCAGTGGCCGCCTGCCTCTGGGTGCGTTTGACGGCGATGAGGGGGATGACAATGACCAAGACTCGAACGGAGATGCGGACGACGACGACATGTCTTGCGCGTCGTCGAACCAAAGTCCTCGCGTCGAGACCTTTGCGTCCTTGTCCGACTTCAAGATCACCTCGTTCCGCAGCAAACGCGCCAAGAAGATACCAACGGCCCCATTGAAGAGCCATCTGCCAACGCTCAAGCGTGGTGATTTCTCGCTGCCGTCGGGGATTGTGACGTCTTCTCAACACGGCTCGGAGGGCTCTCCGTACTACCGCTTCCCGTCAGGAAGTGAGACGCCGACCCCGAAAGGTGCGAAGTCCTCAGCTGCCTTTTTCCACGGAGAAGACCTCATCCCGAGTGTATCGGTCCGATTTGCGTCGCACACCAACCATTCAGGGAGCGGCCTTCCGGGTTTCGACTCGTACGATCCGTTCTTTCAAGACTTCAAGAGCGAGTTCACGCTGACCATGGAGGACTTTGGTGGAGAAGACAATGTGCCAACCACGTACGGCATTGACGCGTCTTCGCACGACGACTTTTTCCCCTTGATTCGGTCGCCAACCATGGCTTCCGTTCGCACGTCGTCCACACCGAACGGCTCCAGTCGTCGATCGCACATGTCCTCACGCTCCGCTTCGACAGACAACTCGAGAACATCGGACGAGTCGAACGAAGGTGGTGATGACGATGTCTTTCTTCAGATCTCGCCGGACTACGGCTGTCTTGTGTAGACAGACAGTCACCGCCTTGTCTTCCTTAGCACAGCGTATCCCTTGACGAGGTGAGAACGACTGGCCAGCTTGGTTGGATTGTTGGCAACTTGTTGCTAAATTATTGCGGTTCATAGCTTTGTATAATAAAACGCCTTTGTGAGTGGTGAGAAGTCATTCCTTCCCTACCGCGCCAGGCGCAAGCGCGCGTCCAAGAGCACGAACGTGAACTCGGCCACCTTTTGTGACATGGTCAGCGCATACATGGGATTGTCGCTGGTGATGCTGAAGAGGTTGGGGGAGATGACGATAGCTAAACTCATAAAAATGAGCGAGTTAGGAGGGATCAACCCTGAGCAAGCTTGTATCTCTGCTTACCTAGGTTGCGGGCCGTCATCTTGTTGTGCCCCTCGTTTCTCGCGACCAGAGCCATAAGATCGAGCAACCACTTCACGAGGCTTGCATATAGAGGAGGGAAAATGTCGATGGAAGATATGATGCTTTCTGGATCCTACAAAATACGTTTTGTTAGCATCGACGGACAAAACACATGGTACCATCGAGCTGCCCGTACTTTGAGCTCACATGTCCGATAGATATGTTTTTGTGGAATGACGTTGAAGAGACTTTCCGGGAGCTCGCGAAACCAAACCTTGAGAAGCAAGCAGTTAGATAGTGACAAGCGTGCACCGGACTCTCAACCGGCCCTGAACGTACCTTGATGAGATTTGCGATGATGTGGACATCATTGCATCCAGTGAAAGTGCCATCATTGATCGCCTGCTTGACTTCAGCGCACTTGTCTTTGTCTGGGGCGAGGCGGAAGATCCCTTCCACTTGCAATCCATCATTCACTAGAAGGAGTTCCTTCAGCATCTGTAGCACAGCAGGGATCTTCTTCGAGTATCCAGGGACATGACGTTTTGGAACCGCTTCGAGTGGAAGCCCAAACTGGTGATTTAGCCTTCGCCACGCCCACGGCAGTCCTTCGTAACGTGCTAAGGCGTTGTTGTAAGTGACGTGGAGCTCTTGGCGAGTTTTGTATGGCATGCTGATACAGTCTTTGGGGACACTTATGCCTGTGAGACACGCGTCCTGAAATCCCGTCATGGACAGCTCACTGGTGTCTATCACTGTAGACCGTGAGGTGGCTTCTTCTCGTCTTTTTGTCGGGATAAATTGTTCAGGAAGCGCTTCAACATCCTTGGATTTGAATGTACCTACGGGAGAAGAAAACACCCTTGGCACGGTCAGCAAGAAGACACGGGCATCCACGAGCAGCGAGTACATACCGTCGCTACTATCCTCATCAGAGTCGTCGCCGTCTGACTCGGAGTCCTCAAAGACTGTGCTCTCAGTTTGCTGCACCTGCGCTTGAGTTGCTGCAAGCGCCGCATTCTGGACTTCCGTGAACTGAGCGAGCAGGTGGTGATTGGAACTTCGCTTCGCTGTACTTCGTGTGATGATGGTCGTTTCTTCTTCGCTCGGGTCGTCGGCATCGGCGGCTGCCACGCGACTGTCGACGCCCGGACGACTAACTGCGTCTGTGAACTCGGGGACTTTCTCCTTCGGATATAACGGCTGTACGCCTCTGCGTGTTCTTGGCCACTCCGGCTGGGCTTGTAGGGATGCAACGGCGGCGTGAGCAGACTAGGAAACACCAAACCGTGATCAGAAGCAACAAGAAGGAGAAAGTGAGGCGAGATGGATCCTCAGCCTCACCTCGATCATGGTCGTTCGGCGCGAACTGTCAAGCTTGAAGAAGCCAATATCGTAGAGCAGCGCCAGGAACTACGGTGTAAAATCGCTCTGTCATGTCAGTATCGCGTCCAGCAATTCTCTCCCGAAGACAGGCCCCAAGGGTGGGCCACACCTCTCTGGTCGTCGTGCGCGTCTCAAACATCTTCTTGACCAAACGTCGTATCTCTGAACACGTCCAAACAGTACCATCATCACAGATCAGCTTCAGGACACACCCAAATGGAGGATAAAAGCTCAGGATTGCGCACACACCTTCGACGTTGTTGAGGATGCCGCCCACGACCTGCGCGCACTCGTCGGCCTGCTCGACCGAGTGGAAGCGGAAGCCGTAGCAGTGGCCGTCGGCGCTCGTGAACTGCCAGAGCAGCTCGTCGATCGGCGCCCACATGCACTTGGCGCACACGACGTCGTTCACGATCACCTTGCCGGTCTCGAGCACCCACGCGACGAGCCGGAAGTTGCGCATGAGACGGAGCTGGTGGCGCGGCGAGCCGTCGCCGGCCGCGTCGCGCTCCATCTCGAGGAACAAGTGCAGCTGCGTCCACGCGCCGTCGGCCACGGGCCGCCAGAGCACGCCGCCGCCCTCGACGTCGCCCTGGAGGCCGCTGCTGCTCCGTCTGCTCGCAGCATCGATGCTCGTGCTGCTGGCCGCGTCGCTGAAGGCGCCATGGCCGCCATCGTCGCTGTCGTCGGCTGCGTCCTGCTGGGCGTCGTCGTGGCGCGAGAACACGACCGCGAGCGCCGTGTACACGACGATCTCACTGTCGAGAGGCCATACATCACCACCAATACAAAGAGTGAGAGAGACAGGCGTAGATCCGCGCGCATGGGAGCGCAGGACGCACCTCATGGAGAGCTTGGTGGTGAAGCAGGAGCGGCGTTTCCTTTGAGGAGGTTTCCACGCTGGTTCAGGCGGGAGAGTGTTGGTTGTTGAAACACTTCGAAACTCGATAGTAAACGGATATAGTGGAAAATGGTCCATGGCGAAGTGCCAATCGAATATTTTGGTGCTCCTTTTGGGATTCGAGTGCCAGCCCCGTCTTGGCCTGCAGGTGTCAAGTACTCACCGCGGCTCGTCTGGAGCGTGGCCATGATCTTCAGCATCTCGTTAGGCATGCGGTTCCGAGTGACCTCGCGCTCTTGGCTCATTTCTACCGCGTGTGTCTCACCTCATGCGTCACCGCGTGTTACAGTCGCTCATCTTGGCATCTTTCACAGCCACTCGGTCAACAAGTGTGTTGAGCTGAGTCACGTCGACTGCGTGACCCTCACGCTCGAGTTTGAGCATCTTGCGTTGGTCCCGTCGAGACCGCTTCCGGACGAGCACTCAGCTGCGAGCGAGAGCTTTTCCCGCCGCGGCTGCGAGGTCGGCTCCATCTCCAGACGCTCATTCGGTCGGTTCACGTCGTGCTTGAGCTTCCAGCACCGAGCGTGCCAAAAGTGTGGTAGTCCAAGCATGTCGCCACACGTCTAGGGTGAACAAGAGATGTTAGAAGCCACGCGAGACCCATGCTCAGAATATAAAACCTACATGAGACTGAGGCAGCCCTAGCATTCGCAGCATGCGATCGTATTCCGCCGATGATAAAACTGGGAAGTGCATCTCGATGCGGACGAACTGCGAGCACACACCATGGATCAGATGGGCTCCAATGCCACAAGTGCGGCGCGTAAAATAGCGCTTCAAACACGTACCTCAGTGCCGGCTTTTGCGGCAGCGTGTCCACGCCCGCAATGAACCGGACCAGCTTGGGCTATGAGGTTGGGACAGAACCCACGCACTGCGCTCCAAAAGCTCCGCTGGCAAGCGGTTGGCAGCTCGTGAAGGCAGGGTCCACAGACACTCGGACCACTTGCTCGGGCGTCGCCGCCGTACAGATCATGTTGGCCGTGAAGACCTGCTCCGGGTAGCCGTAACTGAGCTGCCGGTTCACAAAGCAGTTGATCCCAAACGCCGCAATCTCCTCGCACGTGGCCTTCATCTTGCTCTTCTCGGCGTCCTCGATCGCCGCGCCCTTTTCCAACGAGTCGACCGTGACGCGCCTGCCGAAGATCTTGATCCTGTCCGTGTCCATGTCCGTGTTGGCAATGACGATCTCGGCATTCTCAATGCGCTGGGGCTGGCCCACGCGAATCGTCTTGTCGAGGATGAAGCCCTCCTCAATGTATGAGTCCGTGAGCGACCCGCCGGCCTTCTTGATGATCACGATGTGGTCCAGGTTGCTCGAGCGCTCGAGGCGCAGCACGGCGCTCACCGCGAGCTCGGCAAAGCGCGTCTTCTCATGCGTAACCAGCTTGGAGCGGAGCGTGGTCGTGGTCGTGTCGTGGAGGTCCTCGCGGGACTTGGTCGCGTCGTCCGCGCCGTCGCGCGGGCGGGGCGCCAGCCCTCGATGATCGTTCGATTCGGCGGTTCGATTAGGCCGCGGCCGCGAACGAAGGATGCCGCCAGTTCCAAACAGGATGATGCCCGTCGGTCGCGCCGTCGTACGGCTGGTCGCGGGGTCGACGAGCTCCGCTTTGTCCGGCGGGTCGTGCTTCGCGGCTGAGGAACCACAGCAGCTCACCGCGCGGCGGCCGGCGGCGGTGCGTCGATCGACACTGTGGTATAACTAGTAGAGAGCACCTGACTGTGCTGCGAGGTCGAAGCCCACTCACCTCACATGGGAATCACCAAATGCACCCGGTTTCCAACAGAAATTCTACATTTGAGAAGGTCCTTTACGAAATTTACATTTGATAGTGAGTTGACCGTCGATTCTCAATCTCTTGTCGTGACATCTACTTGATTGGAAGGTGCGATGTGCCCCATTGTTCATTCAATGTGCGTCGGCACACTACTACGCAGTACATATCCGCGAGTCGCTCTTGTGTGGAATCTAGGTGTGAAAGTCCGATGCGTCGGCGTTGAGGTGAGACGTGATCTACTAGTGTAGACAAAACAAAAAGTAATTCAGGGCTAAATGAAGTTGTTCAGTACCGGTACATTCAGTCTGTGTCTACCAATGAAGCCCAGCGTCGTGGACCACGTGCTGCTTGGGTGACGCGCGTGCCGATGGGGACCGCATCACTCACACACGCGAGTCGGTGCCCGGCCATTTACCTCCACTGAAAACACGCGGCCTGTTGGTCTGAACGCACGGTCTCGGCGAGCTCCACGAGCCGCGTGAGCATTCCGGGGGCGGACGTCACGATCCTTGACAGCACGTCGTGTTCGTGCTGCTTGAGACAGAGCGCGACGCGGCAATCGTCGCGCTCGTCCTCACCACAACTTCCATCCAGCCCGTAGCCTTGCGATACCTTATCTGGATCGCGGGTAGCCGACGCAACAACGCTGCCGAGATGTGGCGGTGGCGATGCCAACTCCCCACGTTTGGGTGAACTTCGCGCAGCCCCGTAAATGCTGCGTCGTCCAAGTACACGCTACTGTGTACCACCAGGCGAACCGCAACGGCACATCAGCAATTCAGTGTCGTCACAATCCGATGCCGAGACAGGCGTTTCACCGCATTCGTGCAGCTTCGGACGAATTCACGCCAGCTTCTAGTCTCGAGGGCGGTGAAACGCCTCCCTCGGCATCTGCGGAGTGCGTCTGTCACGCAGCCGCTAGTGCTGTCTCCGGCCTTGCCGACCGCACGCATCTGCAGCAGAAGACCATCCATAGGCGTGAAGACGCCGGCGCTTAACTTACGCGGCAACGACAGGATGTGATGGGAAGACGCATGCTACAGCATAGGTTGGGAAGTGTATGTCGCTTGCGTGACGCAAGCGACACGCCTTTTGTGAGGAAAGCAGGGAGATTTCAGAAGGATGGCTCGAGCCGTAGCAAAACAAAGGACCGCTGACCACCCATGCTGAGCCCGTACTTGAACACCGTGAATGTAGTGGGAGCGTGCCCCAATGCGTGCCAGCGGTGGATTATCGGTGAGGGCACGCTCCGCAGCCTACAAGTTGGTCTCTGAAGCGAGACGTGTGCCATCATCCAGGGATCAATGTATCGTAGCGCCGCATTTACATGGAGAGTGACGGTAGGCAAGAGCTTTGGAACACGTACTTAATCGAAGATGTTAGCCATATCACGACGGGTTTTGGCACAGCACGAAGAAGCAACCGAGAAGTGGATAAGAAATCGATAAATAATTACGAAAAGCTCTCATTTTTACCTGATCGCACGAACCGACCCAATACGAACCATTCTCATAGTAGTGACTATCTAGAAATTTGTATCTACACGTTAGATACGATGGTGTGATGTCCGTTAACGCAGGTAACTTTGTGACTGACATCACGAGTACCACTGTCGTTCTCAGTATAATGGGGCTTCGCCCAATAATGCGCTCTATTTACAAAAACACCCCGCCGTCGGGATCGTACCCGTACAGTACACCGGGCCCATCATTCCAGATCCTTTTGGTTACGCGGCGTAACCAAAAGGATCTGGAATGAGAGAGCGAAGCCACTTGTCTGAGACAAGTGGCTTCGCTCTCTTGCTCACTTGCTCAGTTGCGAATTCACCTCACAGCGAGCGCGAGGGCGACGGCGGCGGCGGTGGAAGCTGCGTTTCCCTTGGTGTTCACCCAACGTCTGGATCCGGACTGCACCTCGATTTGGCAACATGAATGTTCTCCAGCTGGATAGTGTTTCTAGATGAGGGTTCTAAGGTTTCGCAAATTGCGAAAAGAGTGTGTTTCAAATCCCAAAATACAATTTCTGCGTTGCCAGCGGAATGATGGTCACTTCAAGCTCTTCGTTTCCCTTTCGCGCGCGTTTTCCCCACTCAACTCAAACCCCAAAGAGGACGCCGACCATCGACCATCGACAGCATGTTCCGCGCGCCGCGCGGCGCTCGGCGCGCACTTCCTGACTCCCGCCTCCCTCGACTGACTTGGCTCGTGTTGTTCGGTGCGGTGAAGCGCACCCCAACAGCGAGTGAGTCAGGCGGTCCCACGCAACAGCAGGTCGCCCTCGATGACTTGGTGATCGACGGCAACGCGGCGGTCTCCAGCCCCGACGTCAAGACTGGCAAGAAGGACTCTCATGGCGACGACAAGATTGCAGTGGCCCTCACGAACCTGGTGATCAATGGCTCGTCGAAGGTTTCCAGCGTCGACGACAAGAGCGACATCGCTAGCCAAGACGGCGCGAGCTCGGCCGTCAGCAGTGCCGAGATCAACTCGGCTTCTGGCAGCAGCGACAAGGAGAACGCCCGTGAAGACGTGGCGACGGAGGCCATCAACGACGCAGAGGAGCTCGTTAGCAGACTCCAGAAGATGGTCGAGATGGTGAACCAGCTCGTGATCATTGACAACGGTCCACTCGTTCCCGAGCAAAACGCGTTGCGCAATGACGTTCGTGGAGTTGATCGTCGCGGAACCGAGACCCCGCTCAACATTCTTTGTGCTGGCAAGCAGAAACTAACTGCCATCACGCAGAACCTCACCGACGTCGTGCTCGGCGACCACGACCGACGCTACTTTGGAGTGCAGCAACTCATGCCACAGCTCGAACGTTTGGTTGAAGATGTCCGAAACGCGTACGCAGATGATACCCAAGCAAGCACGCAGCTCCGTGCGCTGCGTATCAAGTGTGCTGAGCTCATAGTGTGCGCTCGCGAAGCAGCAGAGTCGTCCAACAAGAAGAACCGCGTGCGTCAGCCGTAGGTACGTCGTTCAGACGTTGTGTGTCCAGCGCCAGCCCCGCCCTAGATGAGCGACAGAGCGCCGCAGTGCCGCCGAATGAAAACTCCCGATAAAAAGAAATTGTCATACTATTGGCAGTTCGCCATGGAGGACTTCCACTATATCCCACGTGTGTCGCTAGCCATTTCCGATCACATCTTGAGGTCTTCCACCACTCATTTCATCCAGAGAAACAAAAGCACGCATCCCCCACATGGCGACGGCGAGACACACGTTGATGTCCAGTGCATCTCGCTCCCACTTCATGCACATCACCGTCGACTCGACCGCCACTTTCTTGTCCACGTAGAATCGAACGCGTGCAGCAGAGATCCATCGAGAGCGGCCGTACCTTCAACCGCGATGCCTCCTTCTCTACGGCCTCGCGCAGATCGCTTCGAGGAGCCGTGGTCCATGCGACATAGTCCCGTGGTGCCTGATACTTTGCTCGATCTGCTTGCAGCACAGTGCGCGCCAACAGTGAGGCCGCTGAAGCATGTTGTCACACGTCTGGGGTCAACAAGAGCCGTTAGAGGTCATGCGTCATCAATATAGAACTCCATTTCAACGTACCGGTACGTGAGACTGAGACAGTAGCCACAGCGTTCGATCACATTACGCCGGCGAGCGTGCTGGAAATGGCATCTCCATGGGGAGGAACTGCGAGCCAACAAACATGGCGGGCCTCCAAGTCCGCAGCGATAAGAGCAAAATTGCGTAATAAGCGCACCTCCGGAGGCACCGTGCCGACTTGCGCCAGCCTGTCGGATATCCACCGGCAGCGCAAGATCTTGTGGGGCGGTTTGGAACGCTCCACAGCCTCCTGGCGGTCGGTCTCGCCGCCGGCCTCGTGGCCATCTCGTCGCACGAGAGCAGCAGCTCTACAATGTCGAGGACACCCATCTTCTCGTGGAAACGCCCGAAGAAGCCGGCGTGATCTGCTCCCACGGGAAGCAGGCCCTCGTCAGGGCTTGGCGGGTTTCCAGAAAAACACAAACTGATCCTTACCAGAGCTTAGACTTCTCTCTCTTTC
>JAMFLL010000969.1:2355-22159 GCA_027475725.1 Pythium rhizo-oryzae | reverse complement strand
CACAGAGCACGAGCTGATCGGCGACGCGGTCAAGGACGCGATGAAGGCGCTTGGCTGCTCGCTGGTGACGTCGGAGGGCTCGCACGCGCACACGCTGAGTTGTGTGCGTTATCCGGCGGGTGTGAAGGCGACGGCATTTATGCCGAGCGTTGTCAAACACGGTGTGTCGCTCTCGGGCGGTCTGATGAAAGAGATCAAGACCCAGTACTTTCGCATCGGTCATATGGGCCCTAGCTCGCGGCGGCTTGACCACGTGCTGAGAACCGTCCAGGCCATTGAGCGAGCGCTGGAGGAGTGTGGTCACACGATTCCGGAGAAGGGCAGGGCCGTTCAGATCATCCAGGCACTGAGAAACAAAGGCATCCCCGATACGGCTCCGGACTCTGTGGAGCTCGATCTCTTGGCGCGTCTGTAAAATGCAAATAGAAGAACACGTTCCACTATGTCTGTACAATTGCGTTATGCATCGTTCGATCTGTCCACACCATCTCAGAGGTTGTTGAGCAGTCCCTGCTGCTTGACGCGCAGCGTGTTGAGCTCCTGGAGCGTCTTGAGGCAGTCTTGCTTGACGTGCTCGTAGTTGATCTCGCGCGACTTGGTGTCGATGTACTCCTTTAGGTGGAAGATGTTCTGCTCGTGGTGGCGCAGCTTCTGCTCCAGTGCGTCGAGACTCTTGGCCGTGTCGTGGTTCGCCGTCTCCTGTTTGAGGTTCTCGAGCTGCAGGTTGAGCGCGTTCACTTGCTGCTTCATGGCGTCGCGGCGGCGAATGTACTGCTGCTTCATTTGCTGCAAGTACTTCTTGGTCACCTGGTGGGTCTCCTTAAGCTCGTCGATCTTGGCAAACTCGGACATGTCGTTGGTCATGGTCTCCATTTTCTGGAGCAGCGAGCTGAGCTCGAGCGAGATCTTGGTGTCCAGCGTGTTGACCTTGTCGAGCTCGGCCTGGCGCTTCTGCAGCTCCATCGTGAGCCGCTGCTTGGTCGTGACCGACGACTCGAGCTGGCGCTCCTTGAAGCTGAGATCCCTACGCATCTCATCCAAGTTGGCCGCGTTCGCGCCCGGCAGGATCTTGTCCTCCTTGGCGATCGTGCTCGAGATGTGCTCGAGCAGCTTGATGATCATTCCCTGGGCCTGACGCTGCGCATTGATCTCCTCTTCTTTCTTGTTCGGGAACGACTCGAGGAATGACGTCATCTCCTGGTCGAGCTGCGCCAGCTTGTCGTAGTTCTGCGCCGTGTCGTTGCCAGGCTTCCCGTTCGTGCGCTCATCCAGGTCGTTCTTGAGCTCACTGAGGGTCTTACGCAGCTCCTGGTTCTCGTCCTCTTCGACCTGGATGACCTTTTCGATGGTCTCCATCTTGGCTTTGTCGTCCTTGACCTTGGCCAGCAGCACGGCGCGGGCCTCGTTCGGGTCCATCATGGCCGTGCGCGCCTCCTCCTGCGCGGCCTCGCGCTCTTTCTGAAGCTTGCGCGCCTGCTTCTCGAGCATGTCGTATTCCTCGCGGTACCGGTCCGAGCTCAGCTCGGCCTCCTTCTGGTGGATCGCGTGCATGAGCATCTCGAGCTCTTGCGAGCGCGCCTCGATCTCCACCTCGGTCTGGTGGTGCTCCTCGAGCATCTCCTTGTAGCGCTGCAGCTTTTGCGGCGCGAGCGTGTTGATCTTCTCCTGGTGTTTCATGTGGATCTCGTTCATCTCGCTTTCCATGCGGCGCACGGACACCTCCTGCTCCTGCCGCATGATAAAGATGCGGTCCACTTCCTCGGCCTCCTTGCCATTACGGTGGTGGAGCTGCTCCTGCACCTGGCGGATCTCCTGCGGGTCGGTCGCGCTTCGGAGCTTGTCCATCGCGAGGTTGTAGTCCGCGAGCTGGCCCTCCAGGTCGCGCACGTCACCGGCGAGCGTCTCGTACTTACGCTCGAGCTGCGCGTACTGGCTCTTGTCCTTCGCGTCCTGCTCGATCTCCTTGTGGAGCTTCTCGATCTCGCTCGTGAGCTCCGTGGTCTTGGCGTGGAGCTTGCCCACGAAGAACGACGCGTCCTGCACCTGGCGCCCCGGCCCGGCCGTGCCCACCCGCATGCCCATCATACCCTGCTGTGTCACAGGGCGGTCCGACACATTCACCTCCGTGTTCAGACTAATACCGAAGCCCGCGGTCTGGCCGGGCGTTGCCGGTACGGCCTGGCCCGTGCCCAGCCGCCCTGTGAGCGGCCGCCCCGCCGAGGACCCGAGCGCCGTGCGCTGGCCCGTGCCGGGGCGCACGATCGGGTTGAGCCCCTGGCCCGTGCCAGGACGCGCGCCTGTGCCCGGACGCTCGCCGGAGCTGGTTCCTGGACGTCCCGACATGTGTCTCTCCCTGCTGCGGTTGGCGTCGCGTGGCCTCTTGGTGTAAATGGTGGTTTGCGGCGACGAAGAATTATGGTAGCCGCGACCTTTCAAGATCGCATGAGGTTTGTATCGGGTAGGTAGGTTGGTCTATACCGTGCATTATCGCAACGTGTACCGATACAATTCGAAAACGTAACCCTGACGCAATTGTTGAGTGTGCAGAATGAAGCCACCGTAACCTCGTTCCAGCTCCCTGGAACTTCCAGGGAGTTCCGACGGGAGTCGCGTGTTTTAGTCTAGGGGTGGCTCGATCCTCCCTCACCGCATACTGACCATGAGTCAAGAGGACTAACCTGACCTCCTCCTTTGTTTCTCTTGCCCTCTGGAACGTAACCGTTCCACGACTCCAGACCCTCCTTTAAGCGCTTAGCGCCTCGCACCCTTCTTCTCGACAACGCGCCCTCCCCTCCGCTCCACGTACCATCCGCGCCATCGGTCCATCGCGTTATCGTTTAGGTCCACCGGCACACCGTCCAAGCGAGACATTTTGCTCGCCGTCGTCTCCGGACAGGGAGACTTAAAAATCCAGAAGAATCCTCAACCGGCCCGGGCCACGGTCTCCATGAGCGCCTCGTCGATCCAGCCCACGCCGCCGCCGCCGCCGCGCGCGCGGAACCGCTCGTGGCACGGCGAGTCCGTCGGCGGCAGCCGCCGCCGCGCGCGCGCCAGTGCGCTCACCAAGCTCTCGGGCGAAATCGACTTTGCCTTCCGCGCGTCTAACCCGGCGTCCAGCACGTCCAGAGCGGACAGCCATAGTGACGACACAATTGACGGCGACGCCGCAGCGACTCGCCCGCCGCGCGAGACCAGCGAGCCGCTCCAGTCGGGCGACTACGTCGCGGCGCTGCAGCTGGGCAAGCGCGCGCGGCCGGCGCCGCTGGTGCCGCGGCCGCGGCGCCGCCCCGCGCAGGACGAGCGCGACGCGCAGCGCGAGGACCGACTGGCGTGGGACATCAACGACCTGCGGCAGGAGCTCCAGCGGCTGCGCGACCACAAGCGCGCGATGGCCACGCGGCGCGTCTATCGCTCCGTGGCCACGCGGGACGCCGTGTTCAAGGTCACGCGCGCGTACTTTGCCATGTTTGCCGGCGGCTTCGAGACCGGGCCGCTCGCGGCGCGCCACGAGGCGTTCCTGCGGTCCGTCGTGGACGAGGACGTGGTCACGTGCTCGCAGCTGCGCGGCGCCGACGCGCTCGTGGAGCAGTGGCGCCGGTACGCCGACCTGTTCGCGCTGCGCGACTATACGTTGCGGTCGGTCCGCGCCACGGCGCTGGACGACGCGCCCATCCTCGAGGTCGCGTGCGGGTACCACGTGTCCGTCACGCGGCGCACGCTCGAGCACCTCTTCCCGCACGTGCTGGGCGACCCGTACCTCGTGCAGCGCGTCGTGGGCCAGAAGCTCGCGTGCGACTCGCGCGTGACGTTCGCGTTCGACGCGCGCGGCAAGATCGTGCAGTACGACGACGACAGCGACTTTGTCGCGGCGTTCGCGCGCTTGCTGCGCAACCCACGGGACCTCGCCGTGCTCATGGACGGCGCGCTCATCACCGAGCGGAGCCTCATCGGCGAGCTCGAGCACGTCCACGTGTCGTGACGCAGCCGCGGAAGAAAATGAATCGACCGATCTACGTGCGTCCACCTGTGCTCCAAGCCGGCAGTCTCCCACTGTGCGTCGTTGGTTGTCCCAGAGCGTCCAGCGTATCGATCCCATTCCGATTTGTGCGCGCGTGCTCTTAATTCACTGTGAGTTTCGCCGCCCCAAGAACGCAGGCCACCGGCGCGAGAGCGCACAAGCCAGGCGAGAAGGCCACGCACGACGTGTGCGCGGGAGCTCCGTGGTCGCTCAATCGCACACACAAAGAGAGGAGGCGAGAGAGACACTCGGTGATCCATTTCCCTTCCTTCTCGCTGATAATATCTGTGACGTGTGTGGGTGTGTCTTTGATTAGTCAAAATCGTTTTGTAAACTATTTGATTGGACGATAATCCACCGCCATTCACTCTGCCGACCTGCGACGGTCTCACTCGCCGAACACAACAATCATGGGCAAGCAGCAGGCTCCCGGCAAGAAGCGCGCGCGCCAGCAGGGCGGCGGCGGCGACGCCTCGCAGCCCAAGAAGCAGAAGAGCCAGAAGCAGCAGCAGGCGAGCGACGAGGGCGAGGACGTGGACTTCGCGGCGCTGGGCTTCGAGGACGCGCTCGCGGTCGGGCTCGCGTTCGCGCAGCTCGGCGCGCACGACTCGGCCTGCGAGGCGTACGCGCGCGCCGTGGCGCTGGAGCCGCGTCACTTCAGCGCGCGCTGCCAGCTCGCGGACGCTCTTACAGAGACGGGCGACCACGCTGCCGCGCGCACGCACTACGCGGCCGCGAGCGAGCTGGACGAGGCCGCGCGGGACGCGTCGCTGTGGCTGCGGCTCGGCATGGCGCAGGCCGCCGAAGAGCTCACAGACGCGGCGCTCGTGAGCTACGACAAGGCCCGGAAGCTCGCGCAGGAGGAGCTGCTCCAGGGTGGGGACGAAGTGGACGAGGACGCGCGCCGCGCGTACGGCATGGCGCTCGCGGCGCTGGCGCACGTGCAGGGCATGGAGCGCGGCGACTTGGGCGCCGCGGTGCGCGTCTACGAGGACGCGGTCGAGGCGTTCCCGGCGAACGCGAACCTGCGCTTCAACCTCGCGACCATGCGGCTCGCGAGCGGCGACGAGGCGAGTGCGATCGCGGACCTCAAGCGCGCGATCGAGCTGGACGGCGAGGTGGCCGAGTTTTACGAGGAGCTCGCGGCGCTGCTCAAGGACGGCGAGGAGAAGACAGCGATGGAGAACAAGGCCAAGGAGCTCCAGCAGCGTGAGCTCGCGAAGGAGCAGGAGGAGGAAGAGGAACAGAAGGAAGACGAGGAGGAGGAAAGCGAGGAAGACGAGGAGGAGGAGGAGGAGGAGGAGAGTGAGGAAGACGAAGAGGAAGAAGAGGAGGAGGAGGAATAGACGGGTATGTCACGGCCACTCGCGTGTTGTGGTGTTGATGGAACTTACGGATCTTTGTGGCTGTAGCTATCTCTTCTGTAAGAGATCTCGTCGAGGCTCCCACTGCTCGGTGGTCCAGGACCATTTCCAGAGACCCAGTGACGGCGCCTTCCGGTCGGTGGGCCCGCCACGAGTGAAATCGACGCGCAGATCTTGTGGAACGCGCCCCGCGCGGGTCGGCAGGATCTCAGTCCACGTCGGACCTGCCGCGTGGCTGATGCCGTCGACGTCGTCGTGATCATCGTCGTCAAACTGGAGCTCCTCGTCCTCGTCAGCCTCACTCTCGCGCAGCTCGGTGCACGCATCAGGAGCGTGAGTACGGACGGCGTCAGACGTCGAGTCATCGTAGCCGTACACCGACGCCAGCAGCTGCGCCTCTGTCGCCAGCCACTGCGCCTGCAGCTCACTGCGCAGCGGAATGACGTGCAGCTGCCGCTGGAATGTCGCCTCCTGTTGTGCCAGTCTCAAACGGACCCGCTGCTGGATGCGTGCGGCGGCGCTGTGCCTGGTAGCGACGCGCGACCGCACGCGAGGAAGGCAATGGACGCTGAGAAAGTATCCGATCATGCGGGCGGCTCGTCGCGTAGCGAGGTTCGGCGGCCTGGTCATCACCGTACTAGCCGCGCTCTGGGCTCCTTCAGTTGTGTTATTCGTAGTAGCGTTGTCGCCTCCTCCTCCTGCTGCACCAGTCGACTTACCAACGGCTTCCAGGTCAAGAACAAGATCTTCAACCGCGCTTGTTGACGACACAGTGGCCTGGCACATGTCAAGTGACTCGCATTTCTGGGATAGCTTGATTCCACGAGTACAATCGCCAGAACAGGGACGAGGCGACGCGAGAACCGCTTCCTCGTGGAGACCAGTGACATGGACAGACGCTTTGAGCCCGAGCCTGGACTCGACATTCGTTCCGGACGGAGCCTCCTCCAGCTTCGTCACAATATGTGAACCCTCTCGGCATTGGACCGGCGAAGGCATGTACATCGTATGCTGTGCGCTCTGTTCCTGGATCGGCTCCCACAATTGATCGGGCGAAGAATCCAGCGCATCCGCTTTGGAATCCGGTCGTTCCACACCAGCCACGATAGGCTCGATGATGACCCGATCGGTTGCCACGAGTCGCGGGGCCTCGTCGAATTCCAGGTCGTGAGAATGGGCGGCGAAACTCGCTGACGGTACGGTACCGGGTACCGATATCAACTCTGCCCCGTCTTCGCCACCAACCGGTGGCTTCTTCGTCTTGATTCGTCGCCACCACGCGCACATGGCCCACGCGAGAACGCGTCTCGACCGGGTCTCCACGCATCGCCGCCCCAGCTCCTCTCGCAAAGCGCGCTGTTGTTGTATCGCGCGGCGGATTCGAACGCACCGAAAAAGAAATCGTTCAAGCCTGTGCGTCGCGTCCAGTCGTTCAAGCGCCACACGCCGCCTCGTTTGTTCCTCCCGTCGCAGCTCCTGAAGCCACCGACGCGCCACCACCACGCGCCACCAGCCCTGCAGCGTCTCCGCCGCGACCACGCGATCGTACCGCACGCGCTCGCGGCGCCGCCGGCCCAGGAACCGCCGAACGAGCCGCTGGATACACATGCTGCTGCGGTGCTCGCGTCGTGTTTGCGCGACGCGCGTCGCGGCGCCTGCAACAATCCGGACCAGCGTCTTGCGCGCGTGCATACCTACAAGTCGTCGGTACCGCGCGAGTGTCGTGCCCTGCTGCGTCCTCGGTGACGCTTCATCGTCCTGCTCCGGACTGTCCGATGCTGTGGGGGAACGACGCCGCCGCTCGTGGCTCAAGTTGTTCGATGCGACGGATGGCGGCGATCGAGTGGCCGATGCGTCGTGCAGCTTGGCGGTCGTCGCCGCCACGCGCCACATCTCCGCGAGTGCTTTATCCGCGTCGGCTTCCTCGCGGGTGTGGTCGTTGTTGGACTTGGCATTGCGGTACCCAGCGTCCAAGCGATCAAGCGGCTGGAGATGGACGCTCAAGGCACGTGGACTCTGGATTGGCTTTGCCCTGGCGGCCTTGGCCGGGGGCGCGTGTCTCGCGACCGCGCGCAAGTGGCTCGTGGAGCGCGAGAGCTCGCCATCATCGGGCGTCGCGGCCGCGAGCATGGCCTTCGACGTCGCGGTGGCGCCATCGCCACGTGCCAGCAGCGGTGGCAGCACGCTGGCACCGGCGCTGCCCGGCGTGTTTGACCGCCGAACGAGCGACCGCCGGCGCTGCTGCATCGTCGCGGAGATATCTCGATCGACCATCGCTGCTGAAGAGGCTCGCGGGCGAGCAGTTACGTGGCAACTTGAGACGTTGAAGTGGTTTGACGCGGTGTGGTCCACATCGCGTCTGCTGGGCCATGAGCCCTGGCCATCTGGGGCTCGTCATCGCCACGCTGCTTAACCCCTCGCGGGCTGGGCAGCTGAACGCACCTGCAGCTTGTTCTGTTCGGCACCGTCGGCTGGCCACAGAGACAGACGACGGTGATTAATCTGCCTATCCGAACACCCAGCGTGCTGCTGAAGATGGGCGCCACATGGACGCGGTTGCTGTACTCAAGGTCTCAGCTGGTGTCGGCAACAATCTCTCAGCTGAGACCGAGCCGGCTGCCGCGCGCCGTCGATTGTGTTCAGCAGCGCGTCTGGTTCGTCGCGCTCGATAACGCGTTGCGCATGGCGCGTTGCGTCGATAGGGTCAGCTGCGGTCGTTGTGTGCTTCCCGGAAGAGCTCTCTGTTCGTCTGTGGAAGGAAGAGAGCGCCACACAGATGGCTCTGGTCTCCCTACAACCCTGTGAGCAGAGCAGAAAAACGTAGAAGACTCGCGCGCATCGTCTGTCATCTGGTGCACTCGCGTGCCACGACACAGCTCACTTCACGGTCGGTGATCTTCCTGTTCGAGCACTGGGGGTGCACACGACGTGACGGTCTCACCTGAACCAGGCATTCTCCAACTCACCCGAGCGTGAGTAGACCAGTTGATCAACCCCACACAACTGCGGCCCTGCCAATGCTCCACGGCGTTGCACTCATGGAGAGCCCACACCGCGACCGCGCCCGCACGTCGACAGGCTCCAGCACCATCATCCGCGCGTCCGAGACGTACGTTCCTTTGCTTTTGGCTGTATGGGCGTTCTCAAACACTGACAATGTTGCTACTGTCTCACAGAGCGTCCAACCTCGACTACTTCGAGGCGATCCACAGTGTCCACATCGACACCCATGCGCAGTTCGGCTTCGGCGAAAGCGGCGCCGCTAGCGCGCGGAACGTGATGACGGCGCACGAGCTCATGAAGTCGCCGCTGCCGTCGATCGCGCCGACGACTGCGACGACCGCGAGCATGCACCGGCAAAAGTACCGCGTGCTCGGCACGTTCAGCCTCGTGGGTATCCTCTACCTGAGCACCTGCGGCGGGCCCGTGGGCTCGGAGCCGCTCATCTCGATCGGCGGGCCGCTCGTGGGGCTGCTCGGCATCACCTGCTACGTGCTCTTCTGCCAGATCCCGATCTCGCTCATGGTCACCGAGCTGTGCTGCGCGTTCCCGGAGAACGGCGGCTACGCCGTGTGGGCCATGACAGCGTTCGGCCCGTTCTGGGGCTTCCAAGTCGGCTACTGGTCCTGGGTCGCGTCCGTGATCAACAACTCGCTGTACCCGGCCTTCATCTACTCGACCGTCACACAAACGCTGGGCGTCGAGGCCACTTCGGGCGTCGTCGCGTACCTAATCAAGGCGGCGATCGCTGTGCTGCTGGCCGTGCCATCGTTCCTCGGCCCGCGGTTCATGGGCGTCGCGGCGCTCGTGGCGCTGTCGCTGGTGTTGGTCATCAGCTTGCTCTTCAGCGTCTGGGGCTTTGCCGCGGGCGACAACGCGTGGTTCCGACTCGCCGAGGTGCGCCAGGGCGCTGGCGCGTCCGTGCCCGGCGCCGAGGGCGGCGACGACCACATCGACTGGTCACTGCTGGTTCACTCGCTCTTCTGGAGCTTCGACGGACAGCACTGGATCTCCATGATCGGCGGCGAGGTGCGCAACCCGGCGCGCACGTACCCGCGCGTTGTGGGCTTCACGGTGCTGCTCACGGCGCTTTCGTACCTCGTGCCGTCGATCGCCGCGGTCTCAGCCGGCAAGACGCCATGGCGGGACATGGTCGAGGACTCGTACCCGCAGGTCGCGCGCGCGATCGGCGGCGCCGCGCTCGACAAGCTGGTCGTAGTCGCGTCGCTGTTCTCGCTCGCGGGGCTCTTCGGCTGCACGGTGTTTCTCCAGTCGTTCCTCGTGCAGGGCATGGCGCAGTCGCAGCTGCTGCCGGGCGTGCTCCGCAAGCGCAGCGCGCGCTTCAAGACCCCGCAGTACGCGCTGCTCGCCGGGCTGCTCGCGACGCTCGTGCTCGTGGGCTTCGAGTTCGAGACCATGCGCAGCATGGCCAACACGTTCAGCAGCTCGGTGCAAGTCGTGATCGTGCTCACGATGCTCCACCTGCGGCGCGCGTTCCCGTATCTGCCGCGCCCGATGCGCGTGCCGGGCAACTTGGCGACGCTCGTGATCATGCTGCTGCCGCCGCTGGGCGTGTTCTGCTTCGCGATCGGCTCGACGCTGGTCAACTGGGAGCGCGCGGTCGTCGTGGCCGCGTTCGCTGCCGTTGGCATGGCCTACCCGCACGTGCGCGCGCGGCTCGCCGGCCGACAGCTCTGCGGGTAAACCAACTCCAGCTCATCGGGCCGTACTGTAGAAGCTCTCTCTGAGCCCCGCGGGGCGGCTGGCATGTTTGTTGTGTGTGTCATAACGAAAAACTCATAAAGTGATGTCTCTTCTCGTATTAGCTGTGGTGCTAGCGCTGCGTTCGCCCTCTCCTACCCTCGCTACGTAACCTGGTTCCTGGTTGGTGTGCTGGCGTTCTCGCGGCCTCTCTGAGATCGCTGCATCGCGTGAAAGTGCATATTTCATCTGTGGGCTCAAACGCCATGATGGCCATAGCGGCGACCTTGGCTTCGCGGGAAACCTCCACTGAACTCCCGACAACACCGTGTCGCGAAATCTGGTTCGGGCTCTATCGTCCTGGGTGTCCGTCCCCCCGTCTCTGGCCTGTGGCCAGACGCTAGTGACTATCACGGCTGGTCAACGGAGCCTCTCTCATGTAAATTTGGTCGAGAGTGATTCACATACTTCGAAGTATGTACAGTACTGTACGGCAGCCACAGGGACCGAGTCGCACTGTTGACAGGGTTTGGCTCCACCTTCCTCTTGATGCTTGTATTTGACTCGAGCGTTTGACCGTGTTGTCTTGATTTTTGTATGCGAGTTGGTTGCGTGTTTCTCTCATCTTTTTTCTTTTCGAGTAGAGGGCGCCGGCAGGCGGGCGTCAGTCCAGTTCAGATGGATAGCCTCTCCCTGGCAAGCGCAGTTGCTGACCATCTCTCCACCATATCCCCCGGGGGATATGGTGGAGAGATGGTCAGCAGGGGGATTCCCCCTGGTTTCCACCGCTGTCTGTCTGTCCAACGACACTCCGTCGCTTCGGAGCTGGCTTGGGCCAACCCGCCAGCGGATCCGCCAGCCCCAGTTCCCCATTCTCTCCGTCTCCGGATTCCCGCCAACGACGACAGCTATGGAACCGCGCAAGCCGCCGGTCGTGCTCTACAACGTCGCGGTCATGGAGAGTCCGCGCGGCCACGACCGCCTGCGCGCCTCCACGGGCTCCAGTGACTCGTACGTGTGCCTCGTCGTCGCCCCCTCCACGCATTCAAAGCAGGGAAAGCTCACGCCGTTTTGTGTGGTGTACATTAGGGAGACCAACCTAGACATGCTCGACTCGATCCACCACGCGAGCCTCCACATCATTGACGCGCCACACCACCACAACTACCTCGACGACACCTCCACGCTCAGCTCGGCGCCGCACCACGTGCTCTACAAGTCGCCGCACCAGTCGATCGCGCCAACCACGGCGACCTCGGGCTCGGCGCAGAAGCAAAAGTACCGCGTGCTTGGCACCATGAGCCTCGTGGGCATCCTCTACTTTGCGACCTGCGGCGGACCCGTGGGCTCCGAGCCGCTCATGTCTGCGGGCGGCCCGCTGCTCGGGCTGCTCGGCGTCGGCGTCTACGTCTTGATCTGCCAGATCCCCATGTCGCTCATGGCAACCGAGCTCTGCTGTGCGTTCCCGGAGAACGGTGGCTTCGCCGTGTGGGCCATGACGGCATTCGGCCCGTTCTGGGGCTTCCAGGTGGGCTACTGGTCCTGGGTCGCGTCGATTCTCAACAACGCCATCTACCCGGGCATTATCTACACCACGCTCGCGGACGCGTACGGCATGGAGGCCACCTCCGGCGCCGTCGAGTTTCTGATCAAGGTCGCGATCGCCGTGGTGCTGGCTGTGCCTTCGTACATCGGCGTGCGATTCGTCGGCCTCGGCTCGCTCGTGCTGCTGCTCGCTGTGCTGGGTATCGTCGTGGTCTTTTCGACCTGGGGCTTTGTCGACGGCGAAGGCGCGTGGTTTCGTCTGTCGGAGGTGCGCGGCGCCAGCGACGTTGCGCCGGACGGGTCCAGCGGCGTGGACTGGACGCTGCTGGTCCACACGCTCTTCTGGAGCTTCGACGGTGTGCAGCTCGTCTCGGTGATCGGTGGCGAAGTACTCAATCCGGCGAGAACGTACCCGCGCGTGATTGCATTGACCGTCACATTCGCGGTCGGCACGTACTTGCTCACGTGGCTCTCAGGCGTCTCGGCTGGCAAGACCCCGTGGCTTGAGCTCGAGGAGGACTCGCTGCCCGACGTAGCTGACGCCATCGGCGGCGCGACGCTGCACCAGTTCATGATCATCTGCTCGGTGCTCTCGTCCATCGGACTGTACGCGTGCACGCTCTTCTTCCAGTCGTTCCTCGTGCAGGGCATGGCGCAGTCGCGTCTCCTTCCGTCGCTACTCCGCAAGCGAAGCGCGCGCTTCAAGACGCCGCAGTACGCGCTGGCGCTCACGCTGCTGGTGACGCTGGCGCTCGTGGGCTTTGATTTCGAGTCGATCCTCAACATGACCAACGCGTTCAGCGGCATGGTGCAGCTCGTGATCGTGGCGACCATGCTCAAACTGCGGCGCGACTTCCCGTACCTGCCGCGGCCCATGAAAGTGCCGGGCAACTTGGCGACGCTCGTAGTGATGCTAGTTCCGTCCGTGGCGCTGTTCGTGTTCGCGATTGTGTCCACGCTCGAGGACTGGAAGCTCGCGCTCGTGGTCGTGGGCTTTGCGATCCCTGGACTGGTCTTCCCGTCGATCCGGCATCGCTTCGCTGGCGGGCGATTCTGCAGCTGATTGTAGAGAGAAAGGTATGCTAACGGAAACAATATGAGTATGACAAGCACACGTGGGAACGCCGCTGATCAATTCCATTGAAGCCCATGCAGTGCCCCAAGCAAGTGATGAGTGGCTCCTGGATGTGACCGCGGGAAGCGAAGTTGACATGGTGGCTCCTCAACAGGAGTGCACCTCTTGCATATTTCCATGGGCGCATCGCAGAAGGACAAACAGCGACACCGCTCGCCCCAGGGCTCCTGGAGGAGGCCTGGCGGGGCAAGCGAGTTGGCTCTTGCCGGACAAGAGGGAAAGCTGGTAATCTGAGCTGCCTGCTGCTGAGCACTTGCAGAAGAAGAGACGACGAGTCCTGGACAGGACATGCGCTGTAACTGGGGCCTCTGCACTCTGAGAGTTTCATAGTCTTTGGATGGATCCAGTTGATGCACAGCACGATCGATTGCGGTCTGCAACACGTACGAGCCGTCCGCTGGGTGAAGGCGACTCTCGTGGCGGGGGAGTGTCGAGCGTCGCAGAGCTTGGGATTCCAGGGTTGTAGTTTATATCGTATTACCCTTGACGTTTGATATTTAATAGAGTTGCAGTTTCGTGAGAAGAGGTGTCATTAGAGTGCACTAAAACGAATATCTTTCAATTAGGATATCTGTAGCCTATGTATTGATTGAGAGTAAATCTCGCGTGATGGGAGGAGCACTACGTCTTGCGCTCCTCTTGTTGTCGTTTCGTCGTTTGTCGACGAACAACACCTGAGACGACACGTCTACACCAGGATACACCTCAGGCGAGTCTCCCACGATTGCCAGCGCGAGCATTCAAGGACTCCAGGCGACCCCACCCACCCAAACGCTTCATGTACAGCGGGAACTGGGGTGTAGCGACAAGTGCCCCACCGAAGATAGGTCGGAGCGACGACGTCGCTTTCTGTGTGACATCTGACTGGTTCACACGGGGCGCGGTTGACCTGATCGGCTGGCCCGTTAGGCGCGTGGGAGATTGTTCGCGTTGACCATAACCCATTCGGCCAAGATGGAGCCGCACCGCGCGCCGCCCGTCGTGCTCTACGGCGTCGCCGTCATGGAGGAGAGCCCGACACTTGAGGACCTGGGCACGCCCATCAGCGCCAGCGACACGTACGTCCACCTCTAGCGCGCTCAACGAGATCGATTAACATCAACTCTCATACCCTCTTGGACCTGTAGCCAGTCGAACCTCGACTATCTGGACCGCATCCACGTGGGCCAAGCGCCACACGCACACCATGGTGGTGGCAGCTCCACGACGCACTCCGCCCACCACGTGCTCTACAAGTCGCCGCACCAGTCGGTCGCGCCGACCACCGCGACCTCGGGACTCGTACAGAAGCAAAAGTACCGCGTGCTGGGCACGCTCAGCCTCACCAGCATCCTCTACTTCGCGACCTGCGGCGGACCGGTCGGCTCCGAGCCACTCGTATCGGCGGGCGGACCGCTGCTAGGATTGGTCGGCGTTGTGTGCTACATCGTGTTCTGTCAGGTCCCGATCTCGCTCGTCGTGACGGAGCTCTGCTGCGCGTTCCCGGAGAACGGCGGCTTCGCCGTGTGGGCCATGACGGCGTTTGGCCCGTTCTGGGGTTTCCAGGTGGGCTACTGGTCCTGGGTCGCGTCCGTGCTCAACAACGCCATCTACCCAGGGTTCATCTACGAGACCGTCAGTGCTGCATGTGGGATCGAGGCTTCGTCCGCCTATGTATCCTACGTAGTCAAAGTGCTCATCGCGATCGTGCTGGCAGTGCCGTCGTACATCGGCGTTCGCTTCGTGGGCCTCGGCGCGCTCGTGCTGCTGCTGGTCGTGCTCGCCATCACACTCGTGTTCAGCGTCTGGGGGTTTGTCGACGGCCACGGTGCGTGGTTCCGACTCTCCGAGGTGCGTGGCGCCACAGTGGGCAGCAATGACGGCGTCGACTGGACGCTGCTCGCCCACACGCTCTTCTGGAGCTTCGACGGTGTGCAGCTCGTCTCGGTGATCGGCGGCGAGGTGCTCAACCCGGCGAGAACGTACCCGCGTGTGATCACGCTCAGCGTCGCGCTCGCTGCTTCGACGTATCTTCTCACGTGGCTCTCGGCGGTCTCCGCCGACAAGATGCCGTGGCACCAGATGGAAGAGGACTCGCTGCCGGACGTCGGGCTCGCGGTAGGTGGCGCCGTGCTCGAGCACGCCATGATCGTCTTGTCCGTGGTGTCGTCCATCGGGCTCTACGCGTGCACGCTCTTCTTCCAGTCGTTCCTCGTGCAGGGCATGGCGCAATCGCGTTTGCTGCCGTCCGTGCTGCGCAAGCGCCACGCACGCTTCAAGACACCGCAGTACGCGCTCTCGTTCTCATTGCTGGTGACGCTGGCGCTCGTGGGCTTTGATTTCGAGTCGATCCTCAACATGACCAACGCGTTTAGCGGCGCGCTTGTGGCGACCGTGCTGCTCACCATGCTCAAGCTGCGACGCGACTTCCCGCACCTCCCGCGGCCCATGAAGGCGCCGGGCTCTTCCGCGTCGATCGCGGTGATGCTGCTCCCGTCGGCGGCGATGCTGCTGTTCGTGGTCGCGTCGACGCTGATCGACTGGAAGCTCGCGGCCGTCGTCGTGGGCTTTGCCGTGCCCGGACTGGTCTTCCCGACGATCCGCCATCGCTTCGCCGGCGGGAGGATCTGCGGGTGAGAGGTGCTGCCTCATACACATGGATACGCAGAAGCGAATAGACCGAATCTGGAGAGAATGCCAACCGCTTTGTGTTCATGCGCGGAACAGAGGAAGCGTGCACGTGTATCCGGTCCTCCTCACCGAGGATGCTGCTGATCTCGACACGCGAGAACGTTGAAGTTGAGCGGGGCGCGTCCTCGGGGGAGGTCCACAAATCACCGCACACCCGACGCACGCCATTGGAGTGCGTTTTTGTTTCTCACAGCGCCGCAGCGTTACCTGGTCTCAACGGGCGGGTATTATCCCCACGTGGCGGCTGGGAGGAGAGATTACAGTATTGTCGCGTCGCAACGTGGCGCAGGCCTTTTTTGATCGTTCAACGAAATTGCATGTGGGAGACTGTCACGCTGATACCATTTTGCAGCGATTATAAAATCAAGCAAGTTAAAATGACAGATAAAGCTCGCAATCGTGCATCAACTATCACAAGTATGTGGATATGGACGTGTGCTGTGAGGGTCTCGATGGAGAAACCACCGCAATTTGTGATCCCACAGTCCTCGGCAGCGCTGGCCGCCACGCTGGTTTTGGTGCGGATGACATCCACCGGATGCGATCCTGGTGATCACACCAGGCCCTCGACAGGCCGCCCGCGCGCCTCGCCGAGATTCTCCGCGTGGCGTGGGCTCCTGTCACGTGACGCTCTATAATGTCGAGTTCTAGCTTGTCGGTTTGGGGAGAATGGATGGACATGCGTAAGGCGCCTCGCTCGTAATCCCACGCGAGAGTGGATGTGTACGTTTATGGGAAGTCAGGCATCTCTCCGGGAAGCCGCGGCTGTCTTCGTTTGGGAACAATTTACCTGGAGCCTTGGAGCCTGGAGTCGTGCTGCAGGACCTCGTCTGGTTCTCGTCAAGTCTCCCACTGTGCTGCGCTCCCTATGGACGGTGCACCAGGATCGGCGAGGCGAAAGGAGCGGAACGGACATCTTCGCGCGTCTCTAGCTGGGTGAAATCGCTCCCAGTACCGGGTACTGTACCGTACAGTGCACCAGCTCCCAAGTCAGACGTGGCGATTACACGTGGCCACCGTGGCGAATCCCCGACGAGGAGAGGAGCAGGAGAACGTTCGCAGGGAAAGTCAATTGAAGCCCACGGTCGCTCGTGCTGGTCTGGCTTACTCCATGCGCACAAATCGGGACTCCCGAGCTCCCACGCCTCGTGTCCTTCATTGTCGATATCCTCGTCTTCCGAGCAACGCGCCGAAATGGAGCCACCGAAGAAGGTCCACCACGCGCCGTACGGCGTCGCGCTCATGGAGCCGCCGCGCGCGTCCTCGAGCTCCAGCACGAGCTACCGCGGCTCAGACATGTACGATCCGCATTGCTGGATGGAACCCACAGCGGCAGCTTCGGGGCCGACCTGACGCTCCTGAGTTTGATCCGTGATAGGCCGCCGAACCTCGATCTCTTCGATGCCATCCACAACGCGCACAGCCAGCTCCACACGCCTCAGTTCCCACAGCACGAGCTCGTACTGTCGCCGTCCATCGCACCAACGACCACTACGACCGCGTCGCGCCTCAAGCACCGCTACCGTGTACTCGGCACGCTTGGGCTTACGGGCATTCTTTACTTCTCGGTACGCGATTGCTACCCTTTCGCTCCACCAAACAACGCGTGCTCACTCCCTTCGTTTTTTGCCTCTCGTGTAGAGCTGCGGCGGTCCTGTCGGCTCGGAATTACTGATCTCCACGGGCGGGCCGCTCGTTGGACTGCTCTCGATCATCGCGTACGTGCTCGTGTGCCAGCTACCCCTGTCGATGATGGCCACGGAGCTCAGCTGCGCGTTTCCGGAGAACGGCGGCTTTGCTGTGTGGGCTATGACGGCGTTTGGACCGTTCTGGGGCTTCCAGGCCGGGTACTGGTCCTGGATCAGTTCGGTGTTCAACAACGCCATTTACCCGGGGCTCATCTTCAGCGCCATCACCGACGCGTACGGCATCACCGTGCCTTCGCCCGTGGCCACATTCTTCATCAAGGCCGCGATCGCGATCGTGCTGGCTCTGCCGTCATACTTCAGCGTGCGGTCTGTGGGCCTCGGCGCGCTCGCGCTGCTGGGCTTCGTGCTCACGACCGTGCTCATGTTTTGCGTGTGGAGCGTGGTCGAGGGCGAGGGCGCCTGGCATCGGCTCGGCGAAGTGCGCACTGTGAGTGACGTGACTGAGGACGCTCCGGACGGGGGTATCGACTGGACGCTGCTGATGCACACGCTCTTCTGGAGCTTCGACGGCATGTACTCGATCGCTGTCATCGGAGGCGAGGTCATCAACCCGGCGCGGACCTACCCGCGCGTCATGTTCGCGACCGTGGTGCTCGCCGTACTCACGTATCTGCTCGTGTGGGTCAGCGCCGTGGTCGCCGACAAGACGCCCTGGCTCGAGTTCACCGAGGACTCGCTGCCCGACGCGGCCAGCGCGATCGGCGGCTCCGTCCTGCGCCAGTTCATGCTCATCACGTCGATTCTCGGCTCGATCGGGCTCTTCACGTGTTCGTTCTTCTTCCAGACGTTCCTCGTGCAGGGCATGGCGCAGTCGCAGATGTTGCCAGCGCTGCTGCGCAAACGCCACGCGCGCTTCAAGACGCCCAAGTACGCGTTCTACTTCAGCCTGCTGGCCACGCTCGCGCTCGTGGGCTTCGAGTTCGAGTCCATGCTCAACATGACCAACGCCTGCAGCGGCGCGTTCCAGATCCTCATGGTGCTCTCGATGCTCGAGCTGCGGCGGTCGTTCCCGTACCTGCCGCGGCCCATGAAGATGCCGGGCAACCTGGTGGTCGTGGCGCTCTTGCTCGTGCCCATCGTCGCGGTCTACCTGTTCCTGATCGTGACCACACTCCAGGAATGGAAACTCGCGGTGATCGTCGTGGCGTTTGTGATCCCGGGACTGCTCTTCCCGTTCGTGCGCAAGAAGCTCGCCGGCCACCAGCTCTGCAGCTGACCCACAGAACGATGTATTATGTCGTGAACGTATCCTCTGTGTACGTATTAGCAGTATTACCGACGAGGTCCACTACATGCGAGCACCCACGTAGCTCCGAGTTGGTTTAACGAAACAAGCACCCGCGAATCTGTCCGCTAGCCAGCCGGGCAGTGCAGCTTGTGCCAACACCCAGTCGTCACACGATGAAATGAGCCGTATCCAATGGGGAAAGTACAGTACGGTGGCGCGTGCCTCGACGCTAAGAGAAAGGGATCCAAGCAACACAGAGCGCACGCAAGGTGTTGGAGCCGCTGTGAGATGTCACACCACGCTTGGAGAGCGTTTTCCCCTCCCTGTATCCTACCGTGGTAGTTGTGTTACACGTACGTGGGCTGGGATTTGGGCGTTCAGCAGTAAGGCGTCTTGGCATGGGGCGTCAATCGGCAGAGAGCGTTGCCAACACTTTGGATTGACAGCGAAACGCTTCAGCTCACTTCCATAGAGCAGAAGGGCACGAAAGCGCGAGATGACAACTGGAGGGAGCTGATGCGTTCGAGTACGTAACGGACTAAGCACTCGCGCGAGAGGGGACTCTGCGAGCGGTCTTGCCAAGAATCTTGAACGCCGCGGCTTTCGCCGTCTGCCTTCGCGCGGGGAAAATGAATCCAGCCCGCAGAACTCCGTGCTGCGTCGGTCCCTCTTGAACTGAGGACATTTCTTGGATGTCATTCGCAAGTCGCACTGAGTGTACCATACCCAGTGTACATGTTTTGATACAAGGTGGCTCGTCCGATCAAGTCAGCGTCCAGAGATGAACCGCCTGACCCAGCGCGGCTCGGGTATGGATTTTCGATCTCTGCTCTCGAGAAACTCGTAATGATGGCTGGGAAGGGGTGCTGTTGAACTGGTGCTGAACGCTCAGTCTACCGCCTTGCTGACCGGTCCGAAGTCTGGCCATTGCATAGCGGATTGCCCAGCCGAGTACTGTATATCAGCTCGCCCTGGACTCCTTGATGAATACCACGTCATTGTGACCTTCGATTCTCTGTTGTGTGGAGAATCTCCACTGGAGATAAACTGTGTGGGCGGTCCGTGTCCAGAGACTTGAACAGCCGCTCGCAGCTCAGTCGCGGATCCTGGTCGTCTACCTCGCACGAGGAAAAGCCGACATAAAGAAAGCGTGTACACATCAGTGTACTGTGTACCTCCGTTCGCCATGCTCAGCCAAGGCGCGTAATCCGCTGGCACTCATCAACCACACAGTTTGAACTGTGCGCTTCGGAGAAATCCGCCCATAAGAACTCCACCACCCGCCCGCCCGATCTCCGGCGCATGTCCGCGATAGCTCCTTATCCGCATCGACTTTTTGGGCTCTCACGACCTCTTTCGGCGAGGCTCCGTGTTACGCAGTGCCGGCCGCTGGCGTGGAAGAAGGATCCACGCAAAGACGCACTGCAGGGAGAC